>PYAF01004142.1:246367-278093 GCA_007407185.1 Glycine tomentella | reverse complement strand
TTATATGCGAGGGATCGATATTTGATAAGTATTCTTAGAATTTCCAATTGCGAGGAATCGATTTGGAATGATTTTACGTGTGCATCAATAATAAAAGGAATTAACTTATGCATGGTAATATTAATTGAATACTAAGGGGTAAGAATGATGAACTCCAATCCTGTGCTTCTCTTTAAATTAAATCTCGTTCTATTTATTTTTGCAATTTTCTGTAAATTGTTCGTAATCAAGTCATACTAAGTTTATTATTTCCGTCTTTTGTTAATTTCTATTTCAACCAACACTTGAATGAATTTCGTCCACTATTATTGTACATAACTATTAAACTGTCAAGTTCTACTTAAATTAATTGAGTAAACCAATTCCTTGTGGAAACGAATCTTATAAATTTTGTAACTTGCAACGATAAATCGGTACGCTTGCCGAGAGTTTTCCTAACAATAAGCACGCGATTTTAATTCTTAATGCTGGGGTATTTATTTTGATATGCGAGGGATCGATATCTAGTAAATATTCTTAGGATTCTCAAATGCGAGGGATCGATTTGGGGTAAAATATGTGTGCATCAATAAGAGTAGAAAACATGATAAGATTAATTAGATATAAAAGGATAAGAATGATGAAATCCAATCCTACACTTTTCCTGAATTAAACTCAATTTATTTATTTCCGTAGTTTTTCGCATTCATTATATTTTACGTTTCATTATCCCATCAAATGAACTGTCGTTTACACTCTCTGTATATAAACTATTAAACTGTTAGAACTATATTTAAATTAACCAAAGTAAACTCAAGTCCCTGTGGAAACGAACTTCTATAAATTTTGTAACTTGCAACGACAAAATGGTATGCTTATCGAAAGTCTTAACAGGATTATGAGTTATGTGGATAACGAAATTAAGGATGACAGTCACAAAAACATTACATTTAACATAGTCAGTATAAGAAAAGTATGGTTAGTCTTAAAATATAAGACAAACATTAATTGCATTTAGAAAATAAAGGGAAAAGTGCATAGGGGAGGAGTATATTTGACATTGTTGACTTTTTATAAGTTATAAAAAATCCTAATTGAATGCCACCAAATTTTGTTGCTTTCCTTAAAAAATATTAAAAGTCTTAATTGAATATCACAAAACTTATTTATACTATTTAAAAATCCTGATTCAATACTACGAGATTTTTTTATATAAAAAAAAGTCTTTTAAAATTCTTTGAAATCCTAATTCAATAAACCCCTTAATTATGTTAATCAAAATCAATCCATCAATCCATTAAATCTTAAAAATATATTTTTCTATCATAATAAATAATTTAATTTAAAAAAAAATTGGTAGTATCGTGTAAATAAGCCTAATTTGAATTGAACTAATACCAAAATGTAACATCCTAAATGATATTTATCTTTATATATTACTAAATTATGGAAACTTAGCATATAAGTAATCATATTCCAAATTAAGAATATATCATCCAAAAACCTATTTCAGAATACTTATTCTAGAATATGAAAATCATATTTTGGAATAGAATACTATAGGAAGAAGCATGATGATGGGTATTTTTTGTCTTTTGTGTGGTGCAATAAGCAAAAAGAAGGGTGTAGGAAGTAAATTTTTGTAGTCGATTGGTCTACATATAGAAACTCTCGTCACGTGTGACAGCTAAATGGATTGGATGCATGTGAAATTTGAGGCTTGGGCTGGCCTCCTACTAGACAAATAAATATAGAAGTGAAATATCTTTCTTTCTTATGCTTATGAGGGGCTTTGCCCTCAATAGAAACGCTTATTTTTTAAGGTTAAATTATTAAGTGTGCTACATCATACACTATACAATTTTCTTCATACACTATATAAAGTTTAAAATGGCAAAAATACCCCTTTCAGCAGCTTTTAACTCCATGATGTTCAGACATAGTGGTATATGTTGTTGTGCATTTGTGGTTGGTGCTAGTGAAGATTAGTGTTCGCCTTCGTCAGAGTCGAGCTGGTGGTGGCTGGGGGTTGCTGGTCGTGGTTGGTGGTTGGTTGTGGTGGCAGCAAGGTAATGACAAAATTTTGATTTCAGACGGATCAGCTTATCCATATAGTTCATACGGATTAGCTAATCCATATGGTCCATATGGCAGATGTATTTTTAAATAATTTTTGAAATAATGACATTAGTGTAAAAAAGGATAGTCGACAGGTTGCAGCACATGCTAGACATGTGTATGGTTACCCCGGGCACAGATGCGTACAATGCTACACAACACCTGTTGCACATGGCACGTAGTGTGACTCCACAGGGAAACGTGTTTGTTCAAACCAGTCGGTTAAGGGATACACAAAAGAGATGGGTTGATCAGACATATTGACTTTGGTGGGACTGAATGTTCATGGGATGTGACTTTGTTTTTTGTTTCTACATTTCCCTTTTAATCCTTTGCAGTGACCTTTTAATTAAGTTCAAATATTCAGTTTTTGTATTTGTGACAATGTTAAACAATTGTTGGACTAAGAATATCCAATTTATCCATACTAAATCCTCCCCGAATTTTAGAAGGGATACAATTTTTTTTAAAAAAAAATCATTTTAAACCATTATAATCCTTTTAAAATTTTATTTCAAAAAATTATTTAAAAATACACCTGCCATATGGACCATACGGATTAGCTAATCCGTATGAACTATATGGATTAGTTGATCCGTATGGAATCAAAAATCTGTCATTACCTCGTTGCCACCACAACCAACCACCAACCACGACCAGCAACCCCCAGCCATCACCAGCTCTACTCCGACGAAGGCGAACACTAATCTTCACTACCACCAACCACAAATGCACAACCAACAACTCTACAACCACCAAAATAAAGCACAACAGCATATACCACTATGTCTGAACACCATGGAGTTAAAAGCCGTTGAGAGGGGTATTTTTGCCATTTTAAATATATAGTGTATGAAGAAAATTGTATAGTGTATGAAGTAGCACTCAATTATTAATAAGTTTATGGACTATTTGACAGTTTTTAAACAGGTCTTTAACTATGTTTTTAATTGAATTCCTGAGTTAAAAAAATCGGTTCCTAAGTTAATTTTCGATAACTTGAAATTACTAAAAAATGAGTTTTAAAAATTTTAGGACTAAAAAAATTACATGAAGGACACAATAAAAAAAATCTATTTAGACACCTATTCGAAAAATTTTAAATAATTGAAAGACTTGCATATATTAGTTTAACCTATTGAGGAGTACTAGAAAAATACTTTCTAATACACTTCTTAAAACACATTTTTTAAAAGGCTCAAACACACTTTCTTTAATTTGTTAAAATTCATTGAAACTATAAAGTTAAGAAAGAGAAACATTAAATATGACATGAGATTCACATAATTTTATCATTTTTAATCAATTTCAACCAATAAAAAAACATATTCAAAAAAATGTTTTAGAATATTTGTTACTAGCATTTCTCTTAACCTATCTTTAACCATTACATGCACTTGTAAATGCATGACTATAAGGTAGGAGGACCATCATTTTCTTACATTTGTGGTCCTCGGGATGGTGGAAGCTAAATAGGGATGATGCATCAAAAGGAAATGTAGGTATGGTGGGTTGTGGTGAAAATAATTTATTTTTTTCTTGGTGTAGGGATATTTTTGTCAACATCAACTATATCAACATCAACAACATCTTTAACCCAAGTTAATTGGGGTTGGTGGTAGATGAACCCAATGATAAATTGTAAACAAGACAAAGAAAGAGAACAGAGCAGAGGAAGAAAAAATGGAAAAAAAGACAAAAGAGAGGAAAAATAAACTAAAATAAAAGAGAGGTGAAAGAAGAGGAAAATAATTAAAAAAGGAAACGACTGAACATAATAGGTTTAACCCTCCACCAAGCTTATAGCTTTTATCCACTCCATCCTAAAACATACCGTCGACTAATGTATATCCCACTCCATTAGGTCTTGTTTAACTACCTTTTCCCAAGTAAGTTTCGGTCGACCTCTACCTCTCTGTGTCAAGCTCTTGGTAATAAACTCTTATTCTTATTGGAGCATTCAGCGACTGTCTCATGACGTGCCCAAACCACCTCAATCTATGCTCCCTCATCTTTTCACATACCGGTACCACTGATACCTTTCGTTGAATATCCTCATTTCTTATCTTGTCCATCTTCGTATAACCACACATCCACCTTAACATCCTCATTTCTGCTACCCCTATTTTATGCTCATGTTGTCTATGTGCTGGCCAGCATTCTGGTCCATATAACATTGTCGATCTTACAATTGTTCTATAGAATTTTTCTTTTAGCTTAAGGGGAATTTTGCGATCACACAAAAATCTTGATGCACTCCGCTATTTCATCCAACCCTACTCTGATTCTATGATTTACATCCTCATCAATCTCACCATCTTTTTGCAAAATTGATCCCAAGTATCTAAAAACATCTTTCTTGGGTACCTCTTGACCAAGTAGATGCACTGTGTCTTGAACACCATCTCTTACCTGCTAAAACTCAAACTTCATATACTTCATCTTATTCTTGATTATCATGAATCTTTTAGACTCCAAAGTGTTTCTCCACAATTTCAGTTTCCTATTAACACCATCTTTGGTCTCATTGTAACACCTTGAAATTTCGATAACTGAAAATAGATATTTGATGTAATTGTTGTGTTGTTTAATTGTTTGATAAGTTTGGATTAGTTGATTTATTGTGTGAATTACCTTGTACAATTGTTTGATTTATGATTGTGAATATGTAAGGGATAGTTTGAAACATGACCTACTTCGGTAAAACTATAATTCTAGATTAGTTAATCGTTGGATCATCCTCAAATTTTGGAATTAGCTTTAAAACCCATCTATGCACATTTTGATCGATAGAATCTTTAAAATTGAAAGTTTTGATGTCGTGCTAAGCGCGACCATCGTGCTGAGCTGAGGCATGCTGCCGCTCTGAGCGAGAAGTCACGCTGAGCGCAATTTCCAGACAGAGACTTGCAATTACACTGAGCGAGACACTTAGGTTATAAATATGTTCAGCAACACGCAGAAACATGTTTTCTTCGCTTTCTCTCTCTAAAACTCACCCAAAAAGCCCTAGAACTTCCCTTCCACCACCCACGACCACCATCAACCACCACGGGCAGATGTTGCTTGCCACGAGACCACGACACAGAGAAGAACCTCTTAATCACAACGGAATCTTTGAAACTCAACTTGAAGTTTTTGTAGAGAACGAAGCTCCAAATCCTTCTTTCTTGGTTTCCTTGAGGTAATCTTGGTTTCCTTTATCTTTTCCTAGCTAGTTTAAGCCTCTCTTAATGTTCCTTGTGTTTTGCGTACCGTTGTTGGGGGTTTTACACTTCTTTTGAAAATTCTTTGAAAATGAGATGTTGTAAAAGTCTCCTTTTTATGAAATTGATGTCATTTATGTGATCCTTGTTGAACCCCGCTCACATTGGTGTAATTGGAATTTCAAAATGATGCCTTTTGATGTGAAACCCCAAAACACCCTTTGTAGCCTTTTTTTTTTTATTTGAGTGGGTATTTGACCCTAACTGTTAACATTGACCTTGTCTTTGAAATCTATACTAAATTGTCTTCGATTTGGTATATAAGCTCTGCGTTCGGACAAGCATGGGTATTCGAAGGATTGCGAAACAACACCGCTAGGCTGTAACAGGGAGAACTCCTAGTTAGGTAAGGGGAGTTTATTATTTAGTTATAGCTTTGGTACCATAGTTGGGGGCCAGGGAGTCCAACTATAAGGATATCTGCCTGTCCCTGTTGTGTGCTGATTTTTCAAGAAAAAACTAAGTTTTTAACTAATGAGATGCAATGAATTTATGATTGATGTGTGTTTGTTCTTGTGTGTGCTCATTTCAAGTTAAACAAGGTTTTTAACTAATGGGATGCGTTGTATCTATTATTGGTGTTGTTGATGATATTGAAATTGAGATGTTATTGATGTGTTGATGATGTTTGAATGAGATAATGCATATGTGATTGGTGATGTTTGAATGAAACAATGTTGATGTGAGTGGTAATGTTGAAATGAGATATTATTGATGTTTTATGAGGATGATAATGTTGAGATGGAATGATGTTGATGTTGATAATGACATTTATGAAAGATAATGTTGATGTGAACAATGTCATTGTGTGATGTGGATATACATGGATACCCATGGGGGTGCATGACGGGTTACCCTTGCGAGAAAAGATGTGTTCCTAGCCAAGTTACGCATTGATGGTGCCCATGGTTATATGCTGTATATGTCTACGTAAGATGCAATGACTAGTTGGTTACCCTTGCGAGGAAGGATGTGTTCCTAGCCACGTGTCAGTGCATCAGTGAGCCCATATTGGTGTATTATGTATGTACATGGGGGTGCATGATGGGTTACCCTTGTGAGGAAGGATGTGTTCCTAGCTAGGTCATGCATTGATGGTGCCCATGTTTCATACTTCATATTGCATGGTTTGAAATAGAATGGTGGCAGTAAGTATCGACGGTACTATGGGGCATATCACTCTCTTTGAAACTCCCTTGAGACTCAGGGCTGATCACCATAGGGGGGGAGCGACCTATGCACGACAGGGTGACCTTGACTAGTTATTGCATCATTTTCCTAGAAAGGCTATTTGCATGAGGATGATACCACATTGCATTTTGAGAGATGAGTTAGGTGCATGCATCATTCTGAGCATGATTGTTTTGATTTATGGAATAAAGTGGATGACTTATTTGTTGAGTATGTAATGAATTGATGAATTATTGAGCATGATTGTGGTTGTTATTGTTGTGTTCTCTTCCGATTATTGTCACTTGATGCTTGCTGTTTATGAATGATAAACTCACCCTTGCATTTGTTTTGTACCGTGTGGTTGGTACCTGTGATGATCGCGAACTTTCGTTCATGTGAGTAGATGAGAAGCAATAGGTGACCTTGGAGAGAGATCTTCTTTTGATGGATCCACCAAACCGATATGATGACGTTGGAATTCTTTTTGTGGAAAAGAGTTGTGTTTTGTCAATCAACTCTTTCTTATAGTCAGTCTCTTGTTTCTTTTGTCGACATGTAAATTTTGAGGTGTAAATATATGTAAAACTAAATTAAGTTCTAAACATGTGAATGATATGTACTGGTTTAACATATGCATATATATATATATATGTATTCAATCACTATTATTGTATCTTGTGTATGATAATTGTATTATCGCAAAAAATTTACTACCATTTTCATAATCAAATTAATGGAGTTTTCATTAAAATTTGAAATTCACATGATTAGAGTTAATGATATCGTAGTGACGAGGTGAGTCATTACACTCATCAATAAGCATGATATCATCTGCAAAAAGCATACACCACGATATTTCCTCTTGAATATCTCTCGTTAGTTCATCCATCACTAAGGCAAAGAGATAAGGACTAAGAGCTAAATCTTGGTGAACACCTACCGTGATAGGGAAATACCTTGATGTTCCATTACAAGCTTCCACACATGTGGTGGCCCCATCATACATATCCTTGATTGCATTAACATACTTTAATACTACCTTCTTCTTCTCAAGAGTCCACCATAATACTTCTCTTGGGACCGTATAATATGCTTTCTCAAGATCTATGAACACCATATGTAAGTCTTTCTTCTTTTCCCTATACTTTTCCATTAATTGTCACATCAAGAAAATAACTTCCATGGTATATCTTCTTGGCATAAATCCAAATTGATTTACGGAAACCTTGGTCTCCCTTAGTAGACGATGTTCAATAACTCTCTCCCACAACTTCATAGTGTGGCTCATGAGCTTGATGCTCCCTATAGTTAGAACAATTTTGAATATCTCCCTTGTTTTTGTAAATAGGCACAAACATATTTTTCCTCCAAGCATCAGACATCTTATTTGTTTGAAGAATCTTATTGAATAGATTGGTCAATCATTTTACTGCCACATCTTCCAAGCCTCTCCACACTTCAATGGGGACGTCATCGGGTCCCAAAGCTTTATTATTCTTCATCCTCTTTAAAGTCTCCTTAACTTCATGTGTATTAATTTTGGGCACAAATCTTCTATTCAGATCATCAGAAACATCCTCTAAATTCACCTTATTCTTGTCACCATTCCCATTAAAAGGTTTGTTAAAGTAGTTTAACCATCTTTCACTTACATCTTCATCCCTTTCCAAAAGTTTTTTTATTTTCATCCTTGATACATCTAACTTAGGTGAGGTCTTTACTCTTCTTATCCCTCATTTTTTTTAAGTTTGTAAATACCTTTTTCACCATCCTTGCTTCCAAGATTTTTATACAAATTGTCAAAAACTTTGTCTTTAGCTTCCCATACTGCTTTCTTTGCATTTTTTTCTCGCTACTCTAAACTTTTGCAAATTCTCATCATTGGGACATTTATGCAAAGATCTAAAGCATTCTTTCTTCTGTTTAATAGCCTCATGCACCTCTCCATTCCACCACCACATTTCCTTTGTAAGAACTTTGTTTCCTTTGCTTTCATCTAGCATCCTTCTTCCCACATTTTGAACACACATAGCCATCTTATTCCATATTTCGTTAGCTTCTTCAATAAACTCCCGCGGTCCTTCACGCAACATGTTTTCCTTAAACTCTATTTGTTTCTCCTCCTTTAGCTTCCACCATATTATCCTTGGGTTTTGAGTTTTCTTCCTCAAATTAAGAACTTTGTTGAACCTAACCTCTAGAACTACCAACTTATGTTGTGTCTCCACACATTTCTAGGGTAGACCTTGCAGTCAATACACAAATTTCTATCTTCCCTTCTAGCCATAAAGAAATCAATTTGACTACAATTTTGGACACTATGATATGTGATAAGATGAGACTCCCTTTTTCGAAAAAAAGTGTTCGCTAGTCTCAAATCATAGGTTAGTGCAATGTTCAAGACATCTTCTCCGGTCCCATTTCTTATCTCATAGCCAAAACTACCATGAATTCTATCAAAACCTCCAATGTTTTTACCAACATGACTATTTAGATCTCCTCCAAGGAAAATCTTCTCCTCTCGTGGTATCCCTCTCAGAACCTCCTCCAAGTTTTCCCAAAATTGGTTCTTTTCACTTGAATGTAGTCCAACTTGGGGTGCATAAACACTAAGGATATTTAAAATTAGATCCCCACTACAAGCTTAATCATCATAATCTTGTCGCCTTTCCTTTTGACGTCAATGACTTTATCTCTGAAACTTTTATCAATCATAATACCAACCTTATTTCGACTCTTGGTTGTACCTGTATACCACAACTTGAAACCAGTACCCTCCACTTCCTTGGCCTTTTCTCCAACCCACTTAGTTTCTCACAAGAAAACAATATTCACTTTCCTTCTGGCAAAAACATCAGCTAACTCTCTCAGTTTACCCGTTAAAGTTTGTATGTTCCAGCTTCCCAATTTCATCATAAACCCCTGGGCCGTGTTTGCCCGCCACGCTTGCCCATCTGCATGTTGGGACCCTTGCCTATTTGTCATCAAATCCGGGTGAAGACCTAGCGTCTTGCCTTTCGGCCTAGACCCTAGCTTAGTTTTCACTACATCCCAGGATCGATGTAGCGCCTTACCTTGTGGCAAGGACCCTAGCTCATTTTTCGCTACATCCGAGACCCGATGTAACGTGTCGCTATAAAGGGTACGCCCCAATGAAATATCATGAAGGTTCATCACATAGAAATAGATGATTTTTTTACTATCGGTTCGCAACCCCTGACGCCAACTCTCCTCCTTTTTCCTGGCTTGGAACAGACCATGCATGCAAACACACATAGACAAAGTTTTTTTTGTCAAAATCAACTGTTATATAAAAATTTGAAAAATAAAATTGTATCTAGTTAGTTTTTCTTTTATAAAAGCATCCAAACTAGGCGCATGCTACAGTGGTCTACTATGATAATTTGTGTCTAGTACACAATTTATTTTAGGTCTTAGATTCATCAAGGTGTATAATATTATCATGAACCTTCTCTTATCAGAACATTTCTTCCATAGTGTCCCCTTTTCTCACATCTTGCAAGATATCTTCGATAACGATTCCTCTGACTGACATAGCTTCGTTGCTATCTCAGGTCCATTTACGTCCCAACTCTACAGCTGCTGCAAATCTAAAATCCCAATTCATAAAAAGAAGCTTTTGAATGAAGAAAAGTGTAGAGACATACACCTTAAGGTTCAACGAGAGCTTCTCAGGGGATACAAAGTTGTACAAGGTGCCATGACACGCGTAGGTCGTGGGGGAGAAGCTCTAGGGGAAGTGGAGAGCATAAAAGTGATCAGCTTCACAACAATAAGGTCAAAATTGGGTCAACACATGCTCAAATTTAGTGTAGATATCCGGGGAAGAGTTTTGGGACAAGGAAGTGATGGTGTTGTTGTGCGGACTAACCCTTTAGTTGCATGTGACAATGGAGGGGATGCCACGATGGGCCCACGCCGAGAGAGACCCAAGGATTGTAGTGATGGTGTTGCAATTCAAGATGGAGTTGCAAGGTTTGAAGGTTGTGGACAAGGAGGACCCATTGAGGATTTTGCATTTCAATCTGAGTTTGAGAGGAGATTGGAGTGGAAAGCCCATGATTGGTATAATTTTTTTTTTTATTTCAATGAAGACAAATTTGCGACAACAACAGAGTTGTGACAAAGATGGATATGCGACAATGATAGAGCTACGTTAGTTGTCAAAGGTGTCGTTGTCAAAGATATCATGGAAGTTGTGGGGGAAGGGGACACTCTAGAAGAAATGTTATGATGAGGGAAGGTCATGATAACATTATACAACTTGATAAATTCCTAGACTGAAAAAATTTGCATACCATACACAAATTATCATATTAGACCACCTTAGCCTGCGCCTCATAACCATAATTAAAAGCAAACTCTAGTATCCCTTTAAGTTGTGTTTAAAACACATAATCCACAAAATTAAATGTATTTGGTTTTTTATTTTGCTAATCATGATATTAGCACGAAATAACTCCAATTGAAAGCGATGATTAATATTCGTCGGGAATTATGAACATACACAAGATGAATATTTCCTCTCCTAACACAATTTATTTCATACTCTCTGGTCAACCAAAATTCAAACCTTGAATCATTTGATTAAGTAACATAAACCATTATCATTTATATCAATAGTTGTTTATCAATTAATCAAGGTAAAAAAAAAATGTGACCCTTTTTATGTTGGACCTTTTAAAAGCCTAACACAACTTATCAAGGTAAAAGAAAAAAAAAGGATAATGTGACCTTTTTTATGTTTGGCCTTTTAAAAGCCTAACACATTACTCTCTAATCAATTATCAATAGATATAACAAATCTGTCCAGTCTCCAAACCAAAACTCCATGTGTTATACTTTGTTGCATTTACACTTTTTATCTTTCTTTTGTTTGCATTTTAAAGTACTGGCTCTATTTTGCTTTTCTTTTCCCGTACAAAGTATGGGCTTCTGGTCTAGTTAATATATAAAATGATTTTCATAATATTTTCTTTAAAATTTTTCCAATATATACATATATTCTGAGAAGAAAGAAAAAAAAAACATATATAAACAACTGTCATTTTACATTCGTTAGTATCATTAAAAGTATAAACATAAAAATAATTTAAATATCACTTAATCCAAAATACAACCTAAAACATCAAATTAGGAGACAATAGTTTGAAAAGCTAAATAAAAGAAATTTAGAAAGTAGACCCCTTAAGCAAAAAAGATATCCACACGATCTATCCTGCATCAACAAAAAGTCATTGCATCATTAATGACTGGTATCGAGTTTTCATATATTCAAGAGTTTTCAAACCTAGAAACATAAATAATCATCAGAAAAAAAAAGAAAAAGAATATAGGAGCATGTGTTCAAGAAAAAAAAAATAGGGACCAAAACTATATGGAATTACTGACTTGTTTAGAGTTTTCATCCACCAAAATACAAATTAGAATATACAATATATTAAATTAAATAAGTATATATATATATATATATATACATACATATATATATATATATATACACACTGTACATATAGTCATGTGTTTGATTAGATAAGACAACGAAATCTATTAATATGGTTCGAATTCCAAACTAGCAGGTAGCAACAATACTATGGCATGCGTTATACATGTAACATGCATAAAAAACAATCAAACACACAAGAGTGATAAATAGGGAAAAACTGATGAAGGAAATAGAAAACAAGGCATATCTAACCACAAACAAGAAACAACAGTTAGAAAGAAATAGAGAAATGCCACCAAAAGCAGAATAGAGGTGAAAGCAGCAGAATCCAATACATAAAACAAGAATAAAATACAGTTTGGAATAAAGTCGGCAGAAAACAAGTTGCAGCAGGCGAACTGATGCCTAACATCAACTCCCCAAGGGACTCAGTTCCAGTGACACCCTAACATTGTGCCTGTGGCCACTTGCAACCTTAAATAAGGCTGAAAACTCAATAACAGAGTGCATGAAAACTAACGTGCACCCAGAAAAACAGCAAGTTAGCCATAGCCAGCTCGTCGTCTCATTCAGGCTGACCTAAAGTGACTTGCAAACTCCAGCAACCACCCTGGCTCACTGAACATCGGGATTATAGTCTCAGAAAAAAAAAAAAAGAAAAAGCATAGATCAGAAAATACAATATTGAAGAGTTCAACAAAACAAATAAGACAGACCCTTATCAAGAACGGATCATATAGATCTAACACCATGTTGGAAGTATAGGTTAAGAGTTAGAAGACAGACTGAAAAAAGAGCTAATAGTTGTAATCATCCAAAAAACTGCATTAAGTTCTATCTGGCTTTAACACAGTTGTATAGTATTTGGCTTTCTGAAAACTGCAATAGTTAGATACTGTTTTATAATTTATATTCTCTCCTGTCAAATTTCAAGCTAAATTAAATTATTATATTTTAAAATTGTTATTATACCAAAATACACGAATTAAATGTATGTAAAAAAGAATACATTAAATCGTAAAGTAAAACAGCAAAAGACACTATAATAGCTTTTCGGTACACAATCAGTGCCTAAGATATGTAGTGGCATACTTATAGTTTATGCATGAGCAGTTTTCAATGTACTTGGTGTGTACTGTGTAGTATGAACCAAAATTATCAACCTTCAATCAATATACCTCATATTAAATCTTTCATCGGGAATGGGAACTATGCATAATTAGCAGTGGTTGTGACAAAAATGTAGTATCTACAGGCCCAGAACTAAAATTTGGGACTTTTATGGTTGAAGGCCCTTATATATTTAGGTTTTTAACATGGAGAAATCCCAAAAATGTGATATCAACAGTGCATTTCACAACCATAATAAAGCGTACTGCCAAAAACATAACACAACATGCAAATTCGAATTATCTCAGTCCCCAACTAACTCCCTAATTATCACTGAATAATCAGCAAACTTACAAATCTTTACGTTCAGCTATTTCAATGCCTAGCAGTTTTCTATCTCAAACACTTCAATTCTTGTATAAGCTAGTGATAGAAACTGGACCAGAAAGATAGATGAAAGAGAGAATCTTTATTAAAAAAGATAGCACTTACAGCAGCTACAATGTCAGTAGGGAAGAAAACACAACTTTATTGATTTCTGAAGAATACTCCAACTGATACAAAGTGACTTCGAGGTTCACCACCCTCCTATTCCTTTTCTGCCTTTTCCCCAGCCACCCAACTGCTATTTATATTTAATTCTAACCCCAACAGTTAGTTATAACTACTAACAATCAGTTATAACTAACTGACTAACTATTATTTACTAATTGACCCTCCTATTATACACTTTTCCCCATCTCCTACTCCTATCAATACCCTTCCCTTCAAGATGGACCTTGTCCCCAAGGTCCAGGTAAGAAAAAACAGCCTGTATTTTTTCAACAAGGATCTCCTTCATCTTCTTCTTTCATAATCATCAATTTGAACTGTTTGTTTTTACACATATGAGTAGGATGATATTTCTCATCACATGTAAAACATTCTCCCTTCCTCATTTTCTCATTCACTTCTACGGGTGACAAATTATGGAAAGTTCTTCTACCTTGCCCCCCATTATCCTCTGCACTAACAGTTTAGACAGATTCACTGACGTTGGTATTAGCTGGCTGTCATTATTTTCCAAATTTCTGATTTGAAAAGCTGGATTTTTGACCTTGATAGCCCTTGCTATAGCTTCTGCCCAGAATTCCCATAACTCTATTTTTCTCTTCCACTTGTCGTGCTTTATTCATGGCTTCCATCAGGTTCTTTGGCTCGTGCAACCTCACCTCCGTACCAATCTCCTCCTTCAGTCCCTTGAGAAATACCTCCATCAAGAAAGATTCTTCCAGTCCCTTCATAGTCCCTACATGCTTCTCAAACTGCCCAATATAGCTTTGCATTGTATCTTCTTGGAACGGACTGCCCATATTTGACCCCTGAAATCTTTGGGCTAGGGCAGTCTTGAATCCTCCCACAAATGGTTTGAATTCCAAGGCTCCCACCATTGAAACCAAGCCAATGCTTCTCCCTCCATTGCTACCATTATTGCGTCTAACTTGTCTTCCTCCCTTAAAGATTGTAGGCGGAAATACCTTTCAATTTTCGGAATCCAGCCCAAGGGATTGTCACCCAAGAATATGGGTATTTACATATTCCTTCAGCTGGTTGCTCCAAACACGTCGTGCTCCATGCTTCTTCTCACCGTGCCACCCATCGGAGCTGTCTCCTCCGCTGTCTGCTTTTCCCACGCTGCTGTGAGTTTCTGAAGCATAGCTTCAATCGACCCCAGCCACGACTCAATCGCCTTGCGATTTGATTCCATCACCTCTCGATTTTCTTTCACAGCTCTTTCGATCGCCTCCATCCTTGCATCCATTTTGTTGCTGCTTTTTGACCCCATTAACCTCCTCACAGCCCTAAGATTGGAGCTCTGATACTAGTGATAGAAACTGGACCAGAAAGATAGATGAAAGAGAGAATCTTTATTGAAAAAGATAGCACTTACAGCAGCTACAATGTTAGCAGAGAAGAGAACACAGAACTTTATTGATTTCTAGAGAATACTCCAGCTGATACAAAGTGAATTCGAGGTTCACCACCCTCCTATTCCTTTTCTGCCTTTTCCCCAGCCACCCAACTGCTATTTATATCTAATTCTAACTCCCACAGTTAGTTATAACTACTAACAATCAGTTATAACTAACTGACTAACTATTATTTACTAATTGACGCTCAACATCTCTTTAAAACCTCAGCAATACATTCTCCACCCTCACAAGCTGTAAACTGAGGCAAACTTAAAATAGAGGCAAACTGACAAATTAAAATTTCATCATAATAATTTGGATCCAATCTGATATCCATTTAAGATCAATCTATTATCTCCAACATCATCAAAACGCATTCTGTTTAGACCAAAAGTTGTAATTACAAGAGATTTTAAGCTTAAGAATCATTAGAGACACGATTGGCAAACTTAGTCAACATTCAAATTATTGGCCGTATTTTGCCCTCAACACATTTTTAACAAATCAACCAACCATATATCTGTCGCAAGAGTTACCAACCAAAAGCAATCGAACTATTGTAAAACCAATAGACAAATTTTTCCCTCCGCTGTTCACATTGCTTAACAGTCTCTACAATCTCAATCAACAACAACAAATAAAGCAAGGAAATACCCCTCTGCAATATTCAACATTGTGATGCATTTGCACCCATATTAAGTCATTTCTCCATTTGTCCTTCAAATCAACCTGAGAAAAACAATTTGATCATTATCAATAAGTTCAAAAAGAAAATATATATCAACAAAATTTAGCATGCTGACTTCATTTCTCTCTTCAAATATATCTTTGTGAGAATCTAGGATTAACTTCCAATTCCCCCTGCCAAACCTGTACATATAAAACACTTTAGCAAGAATAGGCAATTGTATTGAAACTGTACTTAATTCATACTCTCAAATGAAGTAGAAAGGTATCATAGTTGCAGCAAACAACTCAAAACACTTGCAGTGGTAAAACAGTAGAGCAAGCAAATACTTGTATAATCAAAATCCACAATAAAAATTATTATTTGACAAATTTATAGCAATCACTTACTTGTCTACAGCAGTCCTTAGAGTTTCCTCTTCCAGCTGACTCCATTTTTTCACTTTTCTCCTCTTTGTAATCTTTGCAGGTTTGTACTTATTCAATGGAGAAACTTTTCTCCCTTTGGGACTAGGCAAATTAAATCTAGTTGTATGATCTGATGTTCCATCCTCCAAGCCATCTATTGAATCATCCCACTGCAAACAAGAACCAATAACTAATATTAAGTTAGAGACACATCCAAATAAAGCATGATTATCACAAAATTATAATGGGAGAAAGAGAAATTAAAAAGAGATGTTCAAGTGTTTGACCCATTAAATTAACATCTAGTCATTACTAAAGAGTCAAAAGGAATCGGCCAACCAAAATAAGAAATTATAATTACAAAGCATAATTACCTCATAAATACGAGCGGAACTATTTCTTTCCATTAAACTTGGCTTATGGTCATGATTCGGAGGGATAGAAGTTTGATCCTTTTCCATCAGATCAGCCTCATTGTTACTGATAACAAGTGGGCAAGGTACATCTGCATCTCTACTTTCAATATGTGCCTCCTCATTCACTTCCAACAAATTAAGTAGAGAATCCTTAGCCAACTTTTGCAACTCCACGGAACCACATTCCCTAACCTTTTGAACCTCAACAGTTGTTGAGGGATGCACTTCCTTGGCAGAAGTTTGATCATTTTCCATCAGATCAGCCTCATTGTCATTAATAGCATGTGGGCAAGGTAGATCTGCATCTCTACTTTGTTCATCAATCGGTGCCTCCTCATTCACTTCCCACGAATCAAGTAGAGAATCCTCAGCCAACTTTTGCAACTCCACAGAACCGCATTCCCCAACCTTTTGGATCTCAACATCTGTTGACAGATGCACTTCCTTGGCAGGAGCAGCAGTGCAGTTCTCAATTTCTGTTGGACACACTAAAAATATCAAGAGCCTACTCAGTATAACATTTTTTGTTTATTCAAAGCATAAACTTCCTAGAGTTGCCTAAACTCATAATCAATTCTAGACTAGAATCAATTAAAACATGTGAAAAATGTACCTAAAATTATTTCAACATGAAACCACCAAAACATGACTTTTAAAACAATTGTTACAGTCAAGGAACTTATATCACACATGGTTGTTTATTTATGATTAGATGTCTCATATACTCTTATTCCCCTAGGTGAAATGTTTTATGTGCCATAATACAGTGATGCCGGTTCATGTTCACATGATCACTTTGAGTTTCATTTTTTGTTTTCACGTTTTTACTCTTACTAGTGTAATAACACGTGGTGCACGGGTAGTTTACAATTTACAAATTCTTATATTACTATAAATTTTAACTACAAACATCATTTGTCAGCATTTAAGTATTAAACAACAAAATGAAATCCATTATGATCACAACACTCTGGCATCATCACAAATTAACAAAATCGACCTCTCTCCGGCTGTTGAGAATCCTCAGAGTGATTCGCGGCTAGGGCATTGTGGTTTATATGCGCCAACGCCGCTCGCTCAAGAAACGAAGGCCCCAAATCGGTCCAAGCTTCCTTCAAATAATCCCGGAGCTTGAAGACGGCATCCCTTCTGGTATCAATGGAGGCCAACCTCTCCCTCACCGAAGAATCCAGAAGGGAAGCTTCAATATCGGTTCTCCACCGCTCCAGCTCCGGCGAGAGCAGGAGGCTCCCCTCCCCGGAACCGCTCATGTGCCGAACCCTACCGCGCCATATCCTGTTCACCGCGCCGAGATAGGCAGGGTTTTTGTGGAGCTCCAGCAGCAGGTGCTTGAGAGTGCACTCCACCGCGACGGCACAGTAGGCGGCGCTCATGGAGGAGGAGGTGGTGATCAGAGCTCCGCCGTCGTCGTCGCGGCGGTGGAGTTTCTCGAATTGCTCGAGGGTTTCGAGAACGGACTCGGGGACAGAGACAGCGAACAAGTGGTCTTGAAGGGCTCGGAGAAGAAGCGTCTTCTTGAGCCTGGAATAAAAGTCTGAAAGGGGGACTATTGGAATGACTTTCTTGATAAGGTTACTGGGAACGACTGGGTTCTGAGCCCGGAGAAGAAACTCCAACACCCAACGCTTAACGTCACCACCACCCCCCTCCATTTCCCTCCCCACACACAAACTCACGACGTTACCGTTTTGTTTTTGTTTTTAAATTTATAGTAGTAGTATTTTTGTAGTTTAATTAGTAAATTTTTTCACTCTTCTTTGAAAAATTGATATTTTTAAAATTTTTACTGGTCCTATGGTGATCGACCGAAATACTATTAAATTTTAAAATTACAAAGTTATTTAGTGTTATTATTATAATTATAAAACACAAAATTTATATCATTGATTGCAAATAACTAATCTAATATAAGTTTTTTAAAAAAATCTTAATACACCTTAATGATTGCGAACATTTATGTTGTTTTATATTTTTAATTTCTTTTATTACTTTTAATCTACATATACTTAAAATCGGTCCACCCACCATTTTTTCATTGACGTGTCATTTGGTGGTGTGTTGTAGGTTTTTTTTTTCTCTCTCTTTTTTACTTTTTCAATTTTTCTTTCTGTTGTTTTTCACGGTTTACTAAGCCAAATAAGTAGGCTGGACCCAGGCCTAATTTAAATTAATTTGTATTTGTTAATTTCTTTTACTTACTCAAACCTCCTATCAATTTGTTGAGTTGTTAGACAAAATAAGATGTTTAATAATTTTGATTACATTAAATAAATATGAGGGTAAATTATGTTTGGTTCTTGAATTTTTTTTCTTTTATGATTTTGGTCCTTTAATTGTTGGGAGATTGGTATTGGTCTCCAAACTTTTTTTTGTCCAGTCTTTCGATCAGTTTCATCCAAATTCACCGATAATTGCTTAGTGACTCTATTTATATTAATATTTTATTTTCTTATATTTATGGCAGTTAAAAATGACAAATTTTGCATGGATAATTTATTTAAAAGATCAATCTCAAAGTCATATTATTAATCGAAAAAAATTTCAAATCCAACTCATGACAACGATTGAAGCATCACCTTATATGTTCCTGTCAATCACACAATTTGAAACTCAAATCTATAATCAACATCCACAATCACAATCACATCAACTGAATCCAACCACAACACAACATTAACAATCAATCTTTTCCTTTCCACAATAATCACAATTACATCACCTGAACACAACCACAAACACACTCAATCAAACTCAAACAACCCGCACAACCTTGCAACACTACTCCACGACTATGTGTTGATGGGCTTGGTCCGTGAGGCCCACAACCCGCACAACCCGAGAAAGTCCTCCTTGGAGACAAAGAGGTAGTCTTTATTATCGATGTTGACACAATGGCATGAGTGCATGGTGGCATTGACGATAAAGTGGAAGTTGTAGGGGACTCGCCAAGGCACATGATAAGGACGTCCTTGTCGATGTCGCTAAGGCCACTGATAGCGATGATGAAAAGGTTGTTGGGGTTTAGGGAGAGAGAGACCAAGCTAAAGTGGAACCTTTGGAAGCTTCTAAGATGTGGAGAAGGATTTGATGGTATGAGAAGGGGGTTTCTCGTCCTTGGCTATCAATGAGCTAAGTTTGGGTTTGGGAGAAGCAGCGGTGGAGACTCAAGGTTTTGTGGGTTTAGATCAAGAAGGTTTTAGATCTGGAGTGTTTTTAGAACATTTTTTTTCTTCTTTTTAATCTATTTTGAATGTAGATATGATATTTTAAATTGAACATGATTTGGGAGGATGGGGATCTTTTTAGAACATTTTAGTTAATTGCTAACCATAGCTTGAAGTGGAGCTTGAAAAAATTTTGCATCCCACGTTATGAAATCCTCATATGTGTACTTAGTGATGATCAGGAAGTTGTTAGAGCTATAAAAAATTCTTGATTTGGTTTTACATATGGTGACATAATGAACTTGGTTCCAAACATTGAAGTTTTGAGGCAGTCTAGTGTGCCCAAGCTTCTATCTCTTTCCTGATGATCCATTATGAGATTGTAGCCTATTGGAAGCATTCCAATATTTGTGGAAGTTGTCAACAATGCTAAGGAAACACTTATTGACTAAGTGTATCAAAATAAGTTTAAGAGAATACTAGTCAAACAACATAAGAGAGAAGTAGAAACACTTAATGTTTATATTGATTCACTCAAAGTTACATCCAGTTCTCCTTCAAAGACTAGTGAAGGGTTCCACTAAGCAAAGCTTGATTACAAACAAGTATTTTGTTTTGTCACTCCTGGCTACAATAGTATTCTCTAGGCCATTTATGGCACACCCTTAAACTCTCCTTGAATCTAAGACACTTAAGTATTGTTTGACACTGAGTCACTTTTGCCTTTTACAAACAAAGATGTTTGAATGAATACAAAAATTCAAATAACTCAATAGAGTGGATAAATACTTAAGCTCAAATACAATGAATAAATTTTCTAGGCAAAGGATGAACTAATAAATTATTGTTATGTATCGTCTGATTAGGCAAAGGATGAACTAATTAATTACTATTATGTATCATCATATAACTTGACAAATCCTCACTTCAAATGCTCTTGCTTGTTTTTCTCTTTGTATTTTCATTAACATCAATAACAGAGCTTGAGTCACCTTTTATAGATTTCAGAGAAGAGATCTATTATGGGATTTGTGCTTGCCTTGAAATATGACCATTGTCTCACAACTAGAGGCAGTGCAATGTGTTGTGCTCTTATGGAGAGAGAAGAAATATAGTACATACAACATGTTCTCCTTCCTCTTCTGCGAAAATGACCTTTGTATTCTTGTGAATCCTTTTATTCCCTCTATTTTTTCCTTACTTACTTGAAATTCAAATTGGTATTCACTATTAGAAAATACATTTTTAACATGAATTTTTTTTTTACTTTTAACATCAATTTTTAACCGATGTTGAAATCACTAATGTTAAAAGTATCAATGTTAACATCGATTTTCTTAAAAATCAATATAAAAAGGAACTTTTTACATCGATTGTTCCAAAAACCAATATGGAAAAGACATTTTCTATATCGGTTCTACCAAAACCGTGTCGAGTATTACTCATTAGAAAAAACTGAAGTAGAAAGTTCCTTTTCTACATCGGTTTTTGTTTAGTTACTTTCTATATCGTTTATTACATAACCGATGTAGAATGTCATTTTAAAAAAATATATGGCCTATTCTTTTTATTTTCCTTCTTGTAATTTTAAAAGACACATTAAAAACTTAAATTTTTTTAATGCACTTCTATTTTTTATATTGTCAAACATCTAACAATGAGAACTAAGAAGGATGTAAATAACTTTGTATACAAGTCAATGTAAATTAAACATTTAACTAAATAACTAAATTAAACAAAGTGAAATGATGGATATTGTTAATAATTTTTACTTATGCATTTCAAACTCAATAACTTAATTATATGATTTATTTTTAAAAGTTATGTGTCACTTCACTAAATTTAGTTTTCATCATCTTCAAGAGAAACACGACCTATATATATATATATTTAACAATTAAATATTTCACCTTTTGGTCTTTTAGCAATCTTAATAGTAGTAGTTGCTGCATCTTCAAAAGATATTCTCACCTACAACGATATCGAGAATAAGTGGTTCAATTTCAATCGACTTTATATATATATATATATATATATATATATATATAATAAAGAGATTGTTGTGAACAAAGGGAGTTAGAAATCATATAATAAAGAGGTTGTTGTGCCAGTAACACTCTCTTGATTTCCTTTTCACTCAAGAACAAACTCTCTTTAATCTCATGATTTTTTTTGCTCTCATTTTCTTTCTCTTTTTTTTTCTTCTCACTAGTTTTTCTCTTTGGTAGCTCACTTTCTTTGCCTTTTTTTGTGTAGAATTTTTTTCAAGTGCAATATTTTTTTCAATTCTTGAATTCTCTTTTTTTTTCATCGTCACTTGATCGTCACATACTTGTTTAGGAGTCAAAGGCCTCAAAATAATTTCCTTGCCTAAGTGCTCAAACTCAAAAGTGTTCTCCATGCTATTGTGTATCACTTTTTATCATATTGCTAAGGCCTACCAAGAAGAATATGTCTAGCCTCCATAGGTACAATATCACAAAGAACCTTATCATTATAAGAATTAATAGAAAAAGGAATGAGCACTTTAGAATTTACCACCACTTCTCCACTTTCTCTAAACCATTGTATCTTGTATGGCCTTGGATGCTTTGTGGTTGGCAAGTGTAATTTCTCAACAAGCCTTGTACTAGCCATATTGGTGCAGCTCCCTCCATCAATGATAAGTGAGCACACTTTCTTTTCAACTAAGTACCTTGTGTGAAAAATATTTTCTCTTTGAGTCTCATCTTTTTCTAGGCAAAAATTACTCAACATTCTCCTTACCATCAAGAGATCACCTTCCTCGGCCTCCATTGGTGTAAGTTCTTCTTCTTCCTCACTTGAAGAACTATTTGAGTCACTTGAAGACTCACTCTTTATGCCTCCATCCTTAAGCAAAATCAGTGTTCTTTTGTTGGGACATTGGAAAGCAATGTTACCCTTACCAAGGCACTTAAAACACTTGATATTGCTTGATCTTGTTGGAGTTGGATCACTAATTTTTTTGCTTGAGCTTGAAAATATAATGAACACTTATGCAAATAACCAAGAGGGTGGGGGTGAATTGGTTTTACCTTAGAGTTTTAAAATTTTCTTTCAAAATTTCTAACAGCGGAAGACTTTCAAAAGGATCTTTATATTTCAAAACCAATTTGAAAAATAATTTACTTCACCAATCAAACCACTCTTGTGTTGTGACCAGATTTGTATAATGAACAAATTCTATACTTCAAGAATATATTGAAATACAAACAAAATCTTAAAACACACAAGATTTATACTGGTTCACCTCTCAACCCCGGAGGCTACATCCAGTTTTCTTCTAACCAAATCTAGGTCCAGAGTTCCACTATAACAAATATTTGTTCTTTACAACCTTACAACTGATCTTTCTTACCCACCCTAGGTAAAATTTAAAATCTATACCCTATAGAATTTTCAAAAGATCAAGAACCAGGGATCCCTTCTCTGTTCTTCCCACTAGAAATCCATTCTAGTAAAAGCTTTAAAGAATACAAATGTTATATGGAAAATACAACACAAAACAATACAAATATCAAACAAAAATATCAACTTAAAGTTCAAGAAGGATATCACCTTTAAATCCTCAACTAATTCAATGATATGAATGATTCAAACAATCTGAGAATGTATGCAATAGATGATCAAAACACCTTTCTTGAATCTTTCTTTGATACTAGCTTGAACAAATCATCAATTTTTGAATATTATGACTAGAAACACATGTAACTCTCCATGATACACATGATCTTTGATTTTTTTACTAAAATAAGCCTTGAATACTCTTAAGAACTTAAGAAAGTGTTTTTCACAAGGTTTGGACGAGTATATCTGATATTCACTTTTTTTTAATAACTCAGTCCAGACTGTCCTATTTATAAAAAAACAGATATAACTAACTGTAATCGATTAATTTATCAATGTAATCGATTATTTTAACTATTGTAATCGATTATTTTAACCAGATAATCGATTAAAGTGTTCATCAGGAATCTGGAAATTTGTCAAGAACAAAATAATCTATTAGGTCATCTAGTAATCGATTATTCCAGATGAACTCAGTTTTCTAATACACACAAGTAATCGGTTAAGTTCCCATTTAATCGATTATCACAGACCATATATGAAATTGATCAAAGCATATTTAATCGATTACAATCATCTGGTAATCGATTAAACCAGATCAACATGCTGTAAAAATTTATGCAGAAGCTTATGTAATCGATTATTTCTCAAGATAATTGATTATTACAGAGAATTTCCAATTCTGTGTTAAGCTTATTTAATCGATTACGAACCAATGGTAATCGATTAAAATGTTCATAAGGCAAAATCCAGAAAGCATACACATGCATTTAATCGATTATATCACCTATGTAATCGATTAAAACAGTGATAAACAGTTTTTATAAAATCCTAGTTGCCTTTATGAATTTCTATCTAATTTCTCATTACCACATGATTATATTTAATCAAATGAATGTATGAATGCATGAATCATCAAAAGCTAATGAGGATTATCTGACTTTATCAATAGAACTAAGCTTTAACAAAAACTACATATGCCATCAATTTGATTGGGCATGTAAAAGATAAAAAAACTTTAAGCTTCATACTTCTTGATCCCTTTGCTTCAACTTCATCAAATCTAACAATCTCCCCCTTTTTTGATTTTGAGCATGCCAAATATTTAAATGATGAAACATGCTTCAAATGAAGAGATATGTAACCTGAAAATTTCTCAGCTTTTGGAAAGATTAAGCATTATCATAATTTGATTAATTCAAAAGCATTCAGACATTCATATGGTATATATAGACTAACTCCCTTAAGTCTATTATACAAACTCCCCTTGAGTTTCTTAGAATTATTACATACAAAGCAATTCATTTCATTCATTCATTTTATTATCTACTCCCCCTTTTTATTCCATTTATCTACTCCCCCTATTGGCATATCAAATTAAAAAAATATGTAGACAAATAGAAAAGGAAATAGAAACATTTTCATTAATCACAAAGTAAACCAAATACATCAACTATGAAATAAAAAACACACTGAAACAAATATGACAGAATTCAAAACATAACATAAACTAAGACTAGAACTAATCCATATCCCTAGATTCATCTCTGAAAATCTTAGATTCTATGTTCTTAACTCTAGTCTTCAGTTCTTCCAAAGAAAAGTTAACTTCATCTCTTTGTTCATGATGAAGAGAAAACAAAGCATCCATCTTTTGAATCATCAAGGATTCAAAATGTGAATATTGAGGCTCAAATGGTGCAGCTTCCTCTTGTGGTTCCTCAATAGCTCCTAATTGGTTTCCTTCCTCATCACCCTCTTCACCTTCTTCTTTAGCCAACGGTAAGGTTGGCTTGCCATTTGCCACCCATAAGGTGTCTTCATTCCAAGTTTGGTGAGGTGCTTCTCCTTAATTTGGCTGTTGCTTGAATTTGTGTGATCCATGACTTCATTGGACACATCCACTTGAAAGTAGTCAATGAATCTTAAAACTAAAACAGCATAAGGGAAGGGGTAGTTTACCAATTGCTTTGATTTCTGCATGATCTCTTGAAAAATAAGAATCCAATTAAGCTTGATTCCCTTCTTCAATCCACAAACAACTTGAAGATCATCATCAGTAGCTTGTGCATGATTGGTTGATCTTGGAGTGAGGATGAAGGTGATTATGTAATGTAGGAGCCTATCCTCATGAGTCATAGGTCCTGTGCTCAATCTTAACCTTAGATTCATGTGAGGATCAATGAGCATACCTTTGTAAGTCTCCATTTTGTTGTAGCCTTCAGCTTCTTCTTCAAATCTCCTTTCTTCATCAAAGGAGATCCTAGCAACTTCATTCCATATTTTTGGAGTAATCTCCATAGCTACTCCATTGACTTGAGTCAGAATTGTTCCATGCATTAAGATCTTGGAACAAGTATAGAAGACTTTCACCAAGTCAGGGTAGAAAGTCCCTTTCATCTCAACGAACTTTGTTAGACCCTGCTGTTCTAACATGTGTGGAAATTGGAATCCTTTTTTAGTAAACCATGCAAGGCTTAAGAACTTTGGGGGGCAGAGAAGTTTAGTTGCATTGAACTATAAGTAGTTCATCTTATATGCTTTATTTGTGAACCAATGATCAAGCCTACTAACTATAGGGTTGGAAGGTTGGGCTTGAGCTTTTCTTTTGGAAGTTTTAACCTTCTTGGAAGTAGACATAGAGAGAGGTAATGGATATGAATTTAAAAGGTTGGAAGAGAAAGCAAATGTTTTCAGAAGCAAGAAAACAGAAACAGAGAGTAGAGGGATAGCAAGGTTTTGAAGGTGTGAGATTTTAAGTCACACAAGGTCTCTATTTATAGGCTTATTTGGAAGTAATGGGCAGTTGAGAATTGAAAACATAGCTGTTGTGACCTTTAATCACTACCATTATGGTTTTGATTCTATCAAATCGTGCTTAATTGCAGTTGGACAGTTTCAAAACTGTCAGATTTTTGCAATAACAACTAATATAATCGATTATTTCATTTAAAATATCACTTCTGAGAAATGATGTAATCAATTAAAATACAGAATAATCGATTATGTCAGCACAGATGGCTTGTAGAAGACGAAGTGTAATTGATTATAATTGTAGATAATCGATTAAAGCAGAGTGAGACAGATTTCACAGACAAGCAGGACCCAAATAATCGATTATTTCAATGAAGTAATTGATTATTCCAGAGATGTTCAAAATTTGAAAAATACCTGAGACTCCATGTAATTGATTAATTCGTCGATTTAATCGATTATTCCAGAAAGAACTTGAAATTTCAGAAACTCAAGTTGTGAATAATCTATTATTTCGATGGTCTAATCGATTACAACAGCTTTGACTTGTATATAAGAAGCATCAGATGAACAAATAATCGATTAAGTTTTTATGGTAATTGATTATTTCAGCTTTAATTCTAAAGACAACAGATTTTATGTAGCTTCTAACATTTATTTTAATTCCAATTTGAGTTATTTCCTTTCATACAATGTTTAAACAATTTATCAACAAAGTAATAAACATAGCAATGTCAATCAACATATACTAGATTCATCCAATATTCCAAGCATATTTCTTAAAGTAAAGAATCTATCTCTATCCAAAGGTTTGGTAAAGATATCAACCAATTGGTTGTTACTATCAACAAACTCAATTTTAATGTTACCTTTTTGCACATGATCTCTGATGAAGTGATGTCTTATTTCTATGTGCTTTGTTCTTGAATGCATGATTGGATTCTTGGAGATATTTATAGCACTTGTATTATCACATAGAAGTGGAATTTGTTGAAGTTCCACACCAAAATCTTGGAGTTGTTGCTTCAACCATAAGCTTTGAGCACAACAACTTCCAGCTGATATGTACTCAGCTTCAGCTGTTGACAAGGCTACACATGATTGCTTTTTTGCAATGCCAAGAAATTAAAGAGCTTCCTAATAGATGACAAGTACCACTTACTTTGCAAAGGATATCCAAGAAAGATGGCTTCATCAGCTTTTGAATCAAACTTGCCAAGATTATCTTTGCCATTGTTTAAGACAAAGCATTTACAGCCAAATGCCTTAAAGTGAGAGATGTTTGGTTTTCTTCCTTTATAGAGTTCATAAGGGGTTTTCTTTAAAATAGGCCTTATAAGAATTCTATTAAGAGTATAACAAACTGTACTCACAACATCTACCCAAAAATGCTTAGGTAACTTTGTTTCATTTAGAAGAGTCCTTGCTTCTTCTTCAAGTGATCTATTTTTCCTCTCCACAACATCATTTTGTTGTGGTGTTCTTGGAGCTGAAAAATTGGGATTAATTCCAAAATCTTCACAAAACTTTTCAAAGTGTTCATTTTGGAATTCACCACCATGGTCACTCCTAATTGAAATAATATTACAGCCCTTTTCATTTTGAATTAACTTGCCTAGTTTCTTAAAAGTTGAGAATGCTTGGCTTTTGGATCTAATAAACAATGTCCAAGTGTATCTAGAATATTCATCTACTATAACAAGTCCATAGTAATTTCCTCCTATGCTCATAGTTCTTGAAGGTCCAAACAAGTCCATGTGAAGCAATTCAAGAGGTCTAGAAGTAGAAATCATGTTCTTACTTTGAAAAGAATTTTTAGTTTGCTTCCTCTTTGACAAGCTTCACAAATTTTATCCTTCTCAACCTTAAGCTTAGGTAGACCAATTACTAAGTCTTTTCTTACTAACTTGTTGAGATGATGCATGTTAATATGAGCGGTTCTTCTATGCCATAACCATGTTTCATTTACTTTACTCATTAAGCAATCAGTTTTATGTATGAATGCTTGATCAATGGACAAAACATAGATGTTACCCTTCCTTTTGCCAATGTGTGCAACTTTACCATTTTTGCCTTCTTGTATCAAACAAGTCTCATTGTTGAAGATGACTTTGAAACCTTTGTCACACAATTGACTAATGCTTAGTAAATTGTGTTTCAGTGTTTCAACATAAAGCACATCCTTGATCTTAGTGGTTAAGCTATCTCCAATGTTGCCTCGCCCAATAATTCTGCCTTTATTATTGTCCCCATAGGTAACATATCCTCTTTCTTCAAGTACAATATCTGTGAGCATGAATATGTATCCGGTCATGTGTCTAGAGCATCCACTATCTAGGTACCATATTGATGATTTTGCTCTAAGACACATCTGCACAAATCAAATTAAAGAGAGAAATAGGGTCCCCAATTTAAGTTGGGTCCAAAAGGGTTAGTTGCTTTCTTTCTTTTCTCAACCCATATGCATTCACCATTTGGAACATAAAATCTTCTAGCAAAGCACTTATATGAAGTATGGCCTTTTAACATACAATAATTGCAAGATAGAGATTTTGATGTTGTAGCATGAGTAAATCTATGATAGATATTTGGTTGATTGTGCTGCCTTTGGTACTTATGTTTTGGAGGTACAAACACCACCTTACTTTGAGTTCTAGCACCATGTTTATATCCCAAACCATAAGTATTACCAGCATATTTTTGAACACTTAGCATTTCATCTAAGTTACATTTGCCTTTGTAATACTTTCTTAGCAAATCAACCAAATAACTATTTTCAATTTGCAAGCTCATATTTTCTTTTCCTTTACTCAGCTTGTACTCATCAAATTCTTTCTGCAATTCATTGTATTTGTCAACCTTAGAGTTGGCTAAGGAGCATGTGCATCCATTTTCCTTGTAACTTGAAAGAAGCTTGTCATGTTCTTCATTCAATTTACAAAGTTCTTCTTGCAATTCAGCAAGCTTGGATACATGCCATCTTAAGTCACTCTTAAGCTTGTTGTTTGCTTTTGCTAGTTTTTGAGCTTCACAATGCATTTCATGAAAAGCATCAATTACATTTTCAAATTCAGAATTTACCTCTGATTCTGTAATTGATGTTTCTTCTTCTTCACAAATGGTAGATGTAAGGCATAGGTGAGCTTCAACTTCTTTTTCTGAAGAGGAATCAGAACTTGTGGACTCATTATCCTCCCAAGCAACATAAGCTTTTCTAGGCCTTCCATCCCTTTTCGATTTCTTCTCAACTTGTGGCTTCTTTTCTAATGAGGGACATTCTGACTTTATGTGTCCTTGCTTTCCACATTCAAAGCAAGTGATGGAGGAGAGGTTGTTGTTCTTGTATGTGCTGTCATTTCTTTTCTTTTGTTGTGATTGTCTTATGTTTTTATTCTTCCTCAAAAACTTGGTAAGTTTCCTTACTATGAGATTCATATTCTCATCATCATCATCTTTACTTGAACTATCATCTCTTTCAATCTTTGAAGGTGCAACTTTTAATGATATACTCGTATGCTTTTTATCTGCATCTTCACCATGAGTTAGTTGAGATAATTCAAGTTCATATTCTAAAAGCTTACCAAACATGGCTGCCATTGACATCTTTGATAAATCCTTTGATTCTTTAATGGATGTGACTTTAGGCTTCCAATCCCTTGTTAGACATTTGAGAATTTTGATGTTTAGCTCTTCTACATCAAAAGTTTTTCCAAGCCCAAACAAGTGATTCACAATGTGGGTGAGTCTAGTTTGAAGTTGTGAGATGTTCTCATCATCTCTCATTTTGAACATTTCATATTCATGAATGAGAGTGTGTTTTCTTGATCTTCTCACATCATCAGTACCTTCATGCGTAACTTCAAGTAGTTCCCACATATCTTTGACACTTTTACATCTAACAGTTCTGAAAAATTTATCGGAAGATAATGCAGAAGTTATCATATTCTTTGCTTTGAAATCATATTGGACCATTTTCTTTTCTATTTCAGACATTTCATCCCATTCTTTTGGTATTGAATTGCCATCAACAATCTTGGTAGGAATGAAAGGACCTTTCTCAATACAATTCCAAGCACCCGGGTCATTTGATTGGATGAAGATTTACATCCTATTTTTCCAAAAGTTAAAATGTTCTCCTTCAAACAAAGGTGGTTTATTCAATGAGGCTCCCTCCTTGAATGTTATTTGATTAGTATTCATTGTCAAAGATTTTAGAAAGATCTTGAGCAAATTACAAGAACCAACTCTTGATACCAATTGAAAGTATAATGAACACTTATGCAAATAACCAAGAGGGGGGGGGGGTAAATTGGTTTTACCTCAGAGTTTTAAAATTTTCTTTCAAAATTTCTAACAGCGGAAGACTTTCAAAAGAATCTTTATATTTCAAAACCAATTTGAAAAACAATTTACTTCACCAATCAAACCACACTTGTGCTGTGACTAGATTTGTATAATGAACAAACTCTATACTTCAAGAATATATTGAAATACAAATAAAATCTTAAAACACACAAGATTTATACTGGTTCACCTCTCAACCCCAGAGGCTACATCCAGTTTTCTTCTAACCAAATCTAGGTCAGAGTTTCACTATAACAAATATTTGTTCTTTACAAGCTTACAACTGATCTTTCTTACCCACCCTAGGTAAAATTCAAAATCTATACCCTATAGAATTTTCAAAAGATCAAGAACCAGGGATCCCTTCTCTGTTCTTTCCACTAGAAATCCATTCTAGTAAAAGCTTTCAAGAATACAAATGTTATATGGAAAATACAACACAAAACAATACAAATATCAAGCAAAAATATCAAGCTTAAAGTTCAAGAAGGATATCACCTTTTAATCCTCAGCTAATTCAATAATATGAATGATTCAAACAATCTGAGAATGTATGCAATAGATGATCAAAACTCATTTCTTGAATCTTTCTTTGATACTAGCTTGAACAAATCATCAATTTTTGAATATTATGACTAGAATCACATGTAACTCTCCATGATACACATGATCTTTGATTTTCTTACTAAAATAAGTCTTGAATACTCTTGAGAACTTTAGAAAGTGTTTTTAACAAGGTTTGGACGAGTATCTCTGCTATTCACTTTTTTTTAATAACTCGGTCCAAGCTGTCCTATTTATAAAAAAAACAGATATAACTAACTGTAATCGATTAATTCGCCAATGTAATCGATTATTTTAACTATTGTAATTGATTATTTTAACCAGATAATCGACTAAAGTGTTCATCATGAATCTGGAAATTTGTCAAGAACAAAATAATCAATTAGGTCATCTAGTAATCGATTATTCTAGATGTGTAACGACCTAAATTTCTACTTATTCTTATTAATTTTGTTATTATTTAAAGATAAATTTTCTTAGAAGCGTATATTAGTAAAAATTTTAAAACGTAAAATTTTCAAAAGATTTGTTACTCATATACATAACCAATGTCTCTGATACAAAAGTTTATATAATACGAGTACACTACTTTCTCAAAAGTCCAGCTTAGTACATAACTTCTTTTATATATCTTCACTACTCCAAGGCCTCATAGAACCTGTCCATCATTGCCATCTAAAAAAAATGAAACAAATCGGGTGAGAAATAAATTTCT
>PYAF01004142.1:221160-239344 GCA_007407185.1 Glycine tomentella | reverse complement strand
TGCTGTGTTTTGACTTGATGAGTGGATGATCTGGTTTGATGTTGCCATTTTTTGTGAATTACGGAAGTCGTACTGTACTATATTTGTATTGGATGACTGTACACGGACTGCTATATTTAGTTATGCTTCTCATTATAAATAAATCGTGGTGAGGATAATCGTTTATGTTACTTACGAATTATAAAATTAGCAAACAAAGAAAAACGAATTTTCATGAAAAAAATTTATACTAATCTAATTTTAATACAAAGTGGACACGTAATTTTATCTAAAATCAACCGAGCACGAGAGAGTAACGAGAGGCGTTACAAACCATACTAGCATTAATTAACATACATGAACACTAATCCAGGGTAATACCAATTCCTCTAATCCCATCGCTTTAAGAGCCACAATGAAAGACACTTCAATTCTTGTCTAATAATTCAAACTTTGAGCACATATAACACCAACTTAATCATCTACAGATTAAAAAATCTCAACAACTTTTGAGGGGGAAAACAATTGAATAAACATTGTCAGAATAATAACATATATGGTTCACAACAAAACTTATTCAATTAACATATATGGTTCACAACAAAACTTATTCAATTATTTTTAAATTTAGAAACATAAATATAATATAAATGATCAAGTACTGAAATGTATAGAACATAATGCATCCTTTACAAATAATTATTAAAGGAATAAATTTAGCATGACTACACAACAAAAATGTGATAAAGAAGAAAAAGAAACCCAAAACAGTATAACATAATTACTTAAATAAAATTCTAAATCTGAAATATTATACGGATTAGGGGAGGGGGGAACTTATAGTACAAAAATGTATCATACCTCAGGTTTAATAATCGCCATGTCAGTTTCTGACATCTTAAACCAATTTGAAACATTATTTTCTGATTATATTATTATCACAATATTTGTATTAGTTAAATAGAGAGAAATATAGGGGACCTTAATCCGAAGTGAATGGAGTTGAGAAATGAAGCACTTACAAGGATAATGAAAGTGAGGGTTTTACTAGAGCCAGTTTTGGTGATGATAATGACTGTCGAATCACTACAAAACAAATAAAACTAAGATAATTCTGTAGCATAAGATTAACCTAGGTCGACTCAGAGATTCAATTCAATTTGGTTCTTGACTTAATTCACTTATAAACAGCAGGGGGGTTTATCAAACAGTTTGCAACAGTGAATAAAAAATTGCAGAAACACAAACAAGAATTGAAGAAAAATGCAGAAACTAACAAAATTGATAAAAGATGTTGTAAAATAGATTCAAGAATATCAATCTAATTCACCAAACCAAGCAATACAAATTATCATAGTTCTCAGATAATGATCGAATTATGAAGGTTCATTCAATATCATTAGAAGTAGTTCAATCGAATTAACTCTAAATCAATTGAAATCACAAACCGGATTGAAATATCATCCAAAAAACCTATGATTAAAATTCAAAATTTGGAAATAAATCTATAACCTAATTCGTTTTCAATCCTTAACATATTCATAATCATGAAAATCGCAAAGAGGATTGAAGAAGAAGATGAACATTCACATAGAAATTAGAATACCAAATAAGAACTCAAATTCTCCTTCCTTGGACTAGATCCTTGGATTGATTGATTGTTTAGCCTTCCATGATCATCATTAGTGGAAGAGCCACAAAATTTGTGTGAGAAAAATAGAATAACAAAGATGAAAAGAAGAAGAAAAATAAAGAATAATGAAGAACAATTGAGAGAAAAAGAGAGAAAAGATTTTAATTATGAAAACTTGCACAAGAAGCTAAAAATAATGTTTTTGTGTCTTTAAATAACTCCTAGCTACACTAATATATAGTGATTGAAAAAAATGAAGGGATGGGCTTTGATCAGTCCAATCTAAACTAACTAATTATGCTAATCATCAATCAAAGCCCAAACTCAGCCCAAAACTCAAGTGCAAAGGTTCTGACTTGCAAGCCTAAGTTGACCCTCAAACCGGAAAAATTAGCCCATGCTTATCTCTGACAAAATTGTAGCTCTTTTCCTTACTTTCCAAGGACTACTCATATGCTACATTTGGAATTCTGTAGAATCCTATAGGTCTTACACAAGGAAGATAGGTCAAGTAAGCAAAATATTAAAATAAACAACAATTATCAATTAAGCCCAATTATGTGCCTAAGACCAAAACTGAGTTAAAGTGAGAAAATAAGAATCTAAGAGAAGTCAAATAAGCTAAGAAGAATAGAAAAATTCTATACTAAAAATGCTCAATCAAATCCCCCCACACTTTATCTTTTGCACTCCTGGGCAAAACTAAAAGAAAGACTAAGAAAAACAATTAAACTAGAATAAACCACAAACTAAAAAAAAAGGTATGAACTGTGATAACCCTAAAGTATGGCACGGTTGGCGCCAGACCCCGCGCGACAGCACGGGGATTCACAGCAAGAAAACCCTGTTAAGTGTGCCGCGCAGATGACACCAGGGTTGGCGCTGATCGCGCTAGACCCTTTGGCTGTGGCGCTGATGGCGCCAGGATGGCGCTGATGGCGTCATAGGTTCGGCCAGTTAACGTTTTTAGCGTGGACATGGCGCTGGTGGCGTGGATAGGCCGAGAGGTTGGCGCGGGTAGCGCCAAGGACCGCGCGGGTCGCGCCACAAGTGCCCTGGAAAACCTATTTTCTCTGGTTTTTCATGCTGATAGCGCCAGAGGTGACGCGAGTGGCGCCAAAGGTCTCGGGAAGTTGGCGCTGATGGCGCGGGGTTGGTACTGTTAGCGCCGGACCACCGACATTATGGCGCGGATCACGCCAGAGGTGGCACGGATCGCGCCAGACCTCGGGCAGGCTGAGTATAAAGGGGTCAAAACGCGAAAATTGGAGGAAAAGGGCACCTTCTTCTTCCCTGGACCTTCAGACCTCCATTAATGGTAGTTCCAAGCTTTCTGGGACCATAGATGTTAGCCTAAACATTTCCTAATGACCTTTGAGTGTGAGTGAAACCTTGGTGAAGCCCGAATCCTTCATTTTATGCTCTTGAAAACCTCTTGTGAGTGAGAAGTGGAACCTCAGAGGAAAAGCTCAGAGAACTTGAGTTTGGGGAGGACTCACAGCGTATAAAGGACATAAAAGCTCGAGGGAGTTGTCCTGAGGTGTTTCTAGTCACCAATGAGGTAAGAGACTCAAGTTTTTCCGTTTGATTTTGATCCTGGGGGTTTTTATGGATAGTGACCCATATGAGCTGGGGCTAGAATTAGCCCAGGGTCCTGTAGAGAAACTTGTTGAGAGCATTGAATAGATGAAGGATTAGCTTTTAGTTTTTGATTCTGATGACTTTGAACCTTGGCTCTGTATATGCCTGTGTGACTTGTGTAGAGTCACTTATTGATGATTTTCTGATAGGCTAGAGCCTTGATTGTGTTGTGCTAAGCCCTAGTGGCTAGTTGAACGAGACTTGGAGTGAAACTCAGTCCGTTCTAGTGATAATTGAGGTTAAGGCTGAGGAAAACTATGCCATGAATGATTGTGTATTGAGTCCAGATGACTCAGAGGTTTGGCTTTCAGCCTTGAAGGACCTTGAATGGTCTGTGAACAACCTTGTGTGGAGCTGAGTATGATTGAACCCTAGGATAGGGGAATTCTGTTATGTTATGTACTGTGAATTGGATGCCTGAGGGCTTATTTTTGATATGAGAATTGCATGTGCCTTGATTAGGCTTTGATTCTGAGACTGTTGGTGGCGGGAGCCACAGACCTGGGAAGAAACTGCAGAGTAATCCCTTACCAGGTAAGTTCAGTGTTTCTGGGGGATGAATTCCCGTTTTGGTTGCACACCACACTCCTAGGGAGTGTTGGTCATGATTCATGTTGCATGCATTGGCTTTGGCATTATTTGTATTGATCTTATATGCATCTGCATTGTATATATGTGTACTGTGATTGAGATATCTGTTGGCCAATGGATGAATACTGGCATTGAGGAGCTCTACCGTGTATTCAGGGCGTTGAGGAGCTCCGCCCCTGGCCAATAGATGAATACCAGCATTGAGGAGCTCTGCTGGGTATTCAGGGCGTTGAGGAGCTCCGCCCATGGCATTGAGGAGCTCTGCCATATATTGACAGGTTACTGACGTTGAGGAGCTCCGTCAGGGCGTTGAGGAGCTCCGCCATGCATTGAGGAGCTCTGCCACCTGTCATTTGTTGAGAATATGATTATGATTATGATTCTGATATGATGATGGCCAGAGGGCCAGGCCAGTGGGCCATGTTTGTTATGTTGCCTGTATGTGTGTTGTGGATCTATGAGCCAGGGTGGGAATGATTTCCCAAGGACTTTGAGCTTACTGAGATATGTTATCTCACCCCGTGTGGGGGTTTTCTATGATTTCAGGTGACCATTCTAGAAGAGAAGATCGGTCTCAGGGCAAGAGGCCCAGCAGAGACTAGGCTACTTGACTGAGGAGCGGTATGGAGAGCTTGAAGGCTCTATTTTGTTTTGTTTTGATGTATAGTTCTGTATACCCTCGAGGAGGGCTGTTATTCTTTTGTATCACCACAGGGTGGTGTGAACACTGATGTATATATGTACAGAACTATCTGAGTTTATGATTTGAGACTTTCCCTGAGTATATATCTGTTGTACATGTGATAATCTGTCTAAGTCTGGTAGTTATCTGTCTTTATGATGTATGATATGAGAAACTGGATCAGCAGGGGCGAGATAGATGTATGTTCTGTGTGTGAGATGCTTTATATTTGTGTTTCCATACATAATGTATCAAGAAAAGCGATTATGTGCTTCCGCTGAGGTATATAATTCATGTTTTAAACGTTAATCTGATATTATTAATGATAACACGTCGGAGGCCTACGGGGTGTTACATGAACAGGGCACACGCATTTTTCAATGGATCCTAATAATGCACAAAAGTGCGAAAGATGGAAAACAGAAGAATGATATCAAGGTAACAAACACTTCATGAACACATGATCACAAAGTTCAAAGTGAAAAATTAGTCAAGTTAAAATTAAGAATGTACCAAGGTGATATAATTCTCTCAAAGAACAACACTCAACCTCATCAAATGTGTATGGGTTTGTGTTTACACTTAAACACCAAATGTAACTAGCACATCCAAATATTGACAAGACTCTAATTCACTCAACTTGAAATAAACATGCATCAAAAGATCAAAAAGGCTTTCATTAGTTTGTAATGTATGGTTTAGGTAAGAGTGGATAAGAGAAAGATGTTTAGGATAAAACTAAGAGAAAAGAGGGCAATGAGGAGTAAGCCAACAAGTAAAAGAGGGGTAGAAACAAAGAAACAAGGTGGAGAAAAAAAATTAAAATAAAAAGAACTTATAAGAATGAAAATGAACCACAACACACTTTTATTGCATTTTTTTTCTTGTACTTCTTTTTTTCTCTTTTTCCCCCTTTTTTCTTTGACTTTTGCTTTTTATACTTTTTTTTTTCTTTTTCTTTTCTTCCCAAATCAAAACAAAATATAAATCCCCACACTTGTTTGAAACACACTCCCAAAACAATTCCAAGGCCCCTTTTCTCTCTACAGTTAGGATAACCTGGTTTTTCACTTTTTGTCTTGTAATGAGCTACACAAGAAAGAAAAGGTTAAAGGCTCAAAAAGGGTGACAATGGATATCAATGCAAGGTAGGTTTATGTGGCTAGTGGCTAAAAGAAAGAATGCCTAAATCATCTCAATCAAGACAAGAGAGAAAAGGCAAAAGCTAGAGTAATATAACACAAGGGTGAAATCACACATGAAAGAACATGAATGCAATATTGCGATTCATCCACAAAGACCTAAAAACTCACAAGGCATAATTCTATCACACACGATCCACCTTAAATTTTATTTTCCAAGCCTGCTTATCACTTCAATAATTGCAACAATGATTCACATCAAGCATGAAACCTCTTAATCCAACAAAAATTGGTATATTTCTCACAATTTATACAAGGTAAAAATCCTATGAAAAACAAATGCCTAAATTCAACAAAAACAAAAAAACAACTACTGCAAAATCTTCTTTTTTATTATTTTCTATATGAAAAAACAGTAAAAATAGGAAAACAATAAAACAAAACAAATACAGCAAAACAAAAACAGAAAATAGATAAAACAGATTCTGTAAATCCTTCCCTCCATACTTAACGTGGACATTGTCCTCAATGTAAGCATGCAATGAAATGCAATCAAAGAGACAACATAGAAAAGAAGGAAAAGGCAACTCCTCAAGTGCCATTCGAGGCACATCATCACATAAAATTGGCAAGACTAACAAGAAGTCCGCCACAAGCTCCTCCTCCACTTGAGGGCTCTTATGAAATAGTTTGAGTTGGTTACCATTCACTTTGAAGACCTTGCCGGTAACTTCATTTTTAATCTCAACTGCACATTGGGAAAAAAACTTAGTAATAACAAAAGGTCTATCCCATCTAGATCGAAGTTTACCATAAATAAGCTTGGGGTGAGAGTTAAACAAGAGCACTTTTTGACCAATATAGAACTCCTTCTTAAGAATCCTAGAGTCATGAAACCACTTCACTTTCTCGTTGTAATTCTTGGAGTTCTCATAGGCTTCTAAGCAGATCTCTTCAAGTTCTTGCAATTGAAGCTTCCTTTCCATACCTGCTTCATCAAATGTCATGTTACAAGTCTTCACCGCCCAATAAGCATGGTGTTCAATCTCCACTGGAAGGTGGCATGCCTTACCAAAAATACCCTATAGGGAGACATCCCCAAAGGTGTTCGGTAAGCAGTCCTGTGAGCCCATAAAGCATCTTCAAGTAGATTTCTCCAATCCTTCCGTTTAGGTTGGACCACCTTCTGCAACACTTGCTTGATCTCTCTATTAAAAACCTCGGCTTGCGCATTAGTTTGGGGATGATAAGCTGTAACAGCTCTATGCACAACCCTATACTTCTGGAGCAAAATAATGTTAGATCTCACAAAATCCACTAATAATGGCTTTAGGCACACCAAACCTGCAAAAAATGTTAGTCTCACAAAATTCACAACAACTTTAGAATCATTAGTTCTGGTGGCCTTAGCTTCAACCCATCTAGAAACATAATCAACAACAAGCAAAATATATGAAAAACCATGAGAAACAGAAAATGGACCCATAAAATCAATACCCTATACATAAAAAATCTCACAGAAAATAATGGGCTTTCGAGGCATCTCATGCCTATGTGTAATGGTCCCTCTTGCTTTCTGACACCACTCACAAGTGGTGGAAAAGCGATTAGCATCTCTAACCATGATGGGCCAATAGAACCCACAATCTAATATTCTCCTAACGGTCCGCTAAGGACCAAAATGACTATCGATAGCTGTTCCATGACAAAACTAAAGAATAGACTGAATCTCATGATCTGGTACACACCTATGGGTCACTTGGTCACTACCAAACGTCCACAAATAAGGATCATCCCACAAATAATATTTAACATCACTCTTAAGTTTATCTATTTGAGACTTACATGCATGAGGTGGAATAACATATGCAACAATGAAATTCACAATGTCAACAAACCTAGGTTTAACATATGATGAATGCAAATGCATCAAATGCTTATTAGGGAAATTATCCCTATAGGAAAGGACTCAATAGGTCCCTCAATCCTGCTCAAATGATCAGCAACCAAGTTTTTTGTGCCACTTCTGTCCTTAATCTCAATATCAAACTCTTGAAGAAGAAGCATCCACCTGATCAATCTAGGTTTAGCATCAGGCTTTTTTAACAGGTACTTCAAAGCTTCATAATCAATAAAGACAGTGATATGGGATCAAAGCAAACAAGATTTGAATTTATGCTAAAGTAAACACAATAGCCAAAAGCTCTTTCTCAGTGGTGGTGTAGTTAACTTGGGTTGCATCTAAAGTGCGTGAAGCATAAGCAATGACATGAGATAGTTTATCAACTCTCTGTGACAACACAGCCCCAAGCGCATAGTTAGAGGCATCACACATGAGCTCAAAGGCTAATCTGGTGGCTGCATGATGGGAGAGGTAGTAAGCTTCCTCCGTAAATCCTCAAATGACTTTTTGCAAGGATGGTCAATCACAAAGTCTACGTCCTTTTGGAGAAGCTTGGACAATGGCAGTGCAATCTTGTTGAAATTCTGGATCAATATACTATAAAAACTTGCATGTCCAAGAAAAGAACGCACTTTCCGCACAGAGCAGGATAAGGCAGAGAAATAATAACATCAATCTTGGCTTGATCAACCTCAATACCTCTACTAGAGACCAAATTCCCCAAGACTGTACCCTCATGTACCATAAAATACGTTTCTCAAAGTTAAGAACAAGGTTAGCCCCAATGCATTGGTCAAGAACTCTAGAGAGACTATCCAAACATGCATCAAAAGAGAAACCATAAACAGTGCAATCATCCATAAACACCTCCATGCAACTCTCTAATAAATCAAAAAAGATACTCACCATGCACCTGTAAAAGATTCCAGGAGCGTTGCATAGGCCAAAGGGCATCCAATGTAGGCAAATGTGCCAAATAAACAGGTGAATGTGGTCTTGTGTTGGTCTTCCAGTGCAATATGAAACTGCATGTAACCTAAAAACCCATTAAGAAAGCAATAATGTGATTTACCTTCCAACCTCTCCCAAACCTGGTCAATGAATGGGAGAGGAAAATGGTCCTTGCGAGTTGCTTGGTTAAGTCTCCTATAGTCAATGTAAACTCGCCAACCGTTGGCTACTCTAGTCGGAATCAACTCATTATCCTGGTTTCTTACAATAGTGATGACCGACTTCTTAGGGACCACTTGGATAGGTGAAACCTATGTGCTATCTGAAATGTAGCTAGTAGCTTCATCGCCTCCTTCTTCACCACATCAAGAATGGTGAGATTTAGCCTCCTCTGTGGCTGCCTTAACGGTCTTGAATCATCCTCCAAGAGTATCCGATGCATGCATATGGAAGGATTTATTCCAGGAAAGTCAACAAGTGTCCATCCAATGGCCTTTTTGTGGCTTCTCAAAATGTGCATCAACTTCTCTTCATGCTCAAGTGACAGGCTGCTAGATATAATAAGTGGAGCTTCTGAATGTCACCTAAACAAACATATTTAAGGTGCTCAGGTAGTGTCTTCAACTCCAAGAAGGTGGCTGAATGGTGGACGACAAGGGAAGGTTCATGGTTGATGGAAGGGAGATAGGAGAATCAGCACCTGCACTTGTACCTGCAACACAATTAGAGTGAAGTGCAGGGGAAATTTTCGCACAAATACTACACACAACAGCAAAATTATCACAGGTACAATTAAAAGAACCAAGATCAAAATCAAAAAAGTCAGAAAATCCAGAAAGTAAATCTGTACAAATATCTACACTATCTACTGCAACATCAATGATATCTACAAGGAAGACAAAATGCTCCTCTGCAGGATGTCTCATGGTCTAAAAAATGTTGAAATGGACAACATCATCACCAAACTCCATGGAAAGAGTTCTTGCATGCACATCAATTTTGGTCCTGACTGTCATCAAGAATGGTCTCTCTAAGATCAATGTGGAACCATGGTTGGAGGACTCATTCTCCATATCCAAAATGTAAAAATTGGCTGGAAAAGCCGGACCATTAACTATCACTAGCACATCTTCAATAACTCCAATTGGAAGTACAACACTCTTGTTGGCTAAGTGAATGAGAACACCAGTGGGTTTCAAATCACCAAGTTGTAATGACCTGTAAACCGATGTGGGCATAACATTAATGGATGCTCCAAGGTCAAGCATTGCATCTGTGAAAGTGAAATCTCTATTGGTGCAAGGGACAGTGAAAGTGTCAGGATCTTTGCACTGATGTGGCAAGGTGGATGCTGGAATGGAAGCAACAATTTTGCTCTGTATAAGTGTAGAAACATTTTTTCCCAACTTCACTTGCCCATTTCCCTTCAGCTTTCTCTTGTGGGTGCACAAATCCTTCAAGAATTTTGCATATTTTTGAATCTGTTTGATGGCATCCAAGAGAGGAATGTTGACTTTCACCCTCCTGAAAGTCTCAAGAAGATCACAATCAAGATCCACTTTCTTTGCAAGAATGCATCCAGAAGGAAAAGGTAGATGAATCTATTTTGATGCAGAATCTGTTTTGGCACCATTATATGTTGAATTTGGAAGCTCCTTGCCACTCCTCAAGGTAATAACACTTATGTTCTTTGGATTAATAATTGGTTGTGTGGGAATGTTGCTAGAACCTTGTTGTTGCATCTGGTTGACAGTTGTAGGTAACTGTCCAATCTGAGTCTGGAGGTCTTGGATGGGGCACTCACATTCTGTTGAAACTGAATGTTGTTGGTTGCCATTTGCTTCATCAAGTCCTTCAAGGAAGGTCCAGAACTGCTCTCCATAGTTTGTGCAGGTGTAGCTGCAGATTGTTGTAATTGTTGTTGTTGTCTGGACGGGGGAGCTTGGTATTTGCTTGTGGGGGTTTGATATTATTGTTGTTGTCTTGCATATGCTTGTGTAATGAACTTTAAATTGTTTCAAATGGATGTTAAAAGTGCATTTCTTAATGGTTATATTGATGAAAAAATATATGTTGACCAACCTCCTGGTTTTGTAGATCATCAATTTCCTAACCATGTGTACAGATTAAGAAAAACATTATATGGATTGAAACAAGCACCAAGATCTTGGTATGAGAGACTAAGAAAATTCTTGCTTGATCAATCATTCTCAAGAGGAGAAGTGGATAAAACTCTGTTCATCAAAAGAAAAAACAAAGATATGTTGATGGTACCATTTTTGGTTCTACTAACCACTCCATGTGTAAAGATTTTGCAGCAAGCATGCAAAGAGAATTTGAAATGTCTATGATGGGGGAGCTTACATTCTTTCTTGGTCTACAAGTCAAACAAATGAAGAATGGAACCTTCCTAAGTCAATCAAAATATTGTATTGAAATGCTGAAGAAGTTTGAAATGGAAAGTTGCAAAACAGCAGCAACTCCTATGGGAACTTCCACTTATCTTGATTCAGATGAAAAAGGAAAAAGTGTTGATGTGTTAAAGTATAGAGGGATGATTGGATCATTGCTCTATCTTACAGCAAGTAGACCGGATATTATGCTAAGTGTTTGTCTATGTGCTAGATATCAAGCTAATCCAAAGGAGTCTCATCAAACAGCTGTAAAAAGAATCTTCAAATACTTAAAGTCCACTCCAAAAGTAGGACTTTGGTATCCTAAAGGTACTAGAATCACTTTAATAGGTTACTTTGACTCTCATTTTACAGGATGCAAATTGGATAGAAAGAGCACAAGCGGAACCTATCACTTACTAGGAAGCTCTCTAATTACTTGGCAATGCAAAAAGCAATCTTGCGTAACATTATCAATAGCAGAAGCTGAGTATATATCAGTTGGAAGTTGTTGTGCTCAAAGTTTATGGTTGAAGCAACAACTTCAAGACTTTGGTGTAGAGCTTCATCAAATACCATTATTATGTGATAATACAAGTGCTATAAACATTTCAAGGAATCCAATCATGCATTTCAGGACAAAGCATATTGAAAAAGACATCACTTCATCAGAGATCACATTCAGAAAGGTAACATTAAAGTTGAATTTGTTGATAGTAAGAATCAATTGGCTGATATCTTCACTAAACCTTTAGATAGAGAAAGATTCTTTACATTGAGAAATATGCTTGGAATATTGGATGAATCAAGTTTATGTTAAGTTATGTTTCCATAACTAATTTCATCATGGATGTACTCAAACAATTGCATGATTAATAAACAACTCAAATGACGATTGATGTAATAGTTGTTTGCTGCATAAAATTCTTTATATTCGAACAAAAGTTGTTATAATCGGTTACTGCTAAACCCTGATCGATTATCTATTCATCCTGTGCTATTCTAAAACCTGTCGAAGCTGGAATAATCGATTACTTCATCGGAATAATCGATTATTTTCATTCTAGACTCCAGAAAATTCTTGTTGTGTCTGGAATAATCGATTACTGCTAAACCATAATCGATTACATTAAGCTGATAGGCTTTTCAAATTTCTGGAACCTCCTGGAATAATCGATTATTCTGCGTCTGTTGGCTTTTATGAAACTTCTTCACTCTGTCTTAATCGATTACAATCAAATGGTAATCGATTACTGCTCTGCAGATTTTGAAATTTAGACTAAAATAATCAATTACAGTATCGAAATAATCGATTATTTCCGCAGTTACTGCAAAAATCTGACAGTTTTCAAATTACCCAACTGCTGCTAAGCACTACTTATTGCCATCAATGTCATAATGGACGTGCTTAACTTCACAACAGCCATAATCTCTTTGTATTCCAAGTGATCACTAATCTTAGTGCCTATAAATTGGAACCTTTGGCCCTTGGTACCTCACAACAATCCAATTCCTCTTATATCTTTCTTCTTTGTGCCTCATTTATGGTCTGTAACCTTTTCCTTTTCGTGCCTTTACCATGTCTACTTCAAAAAGAGTCAAGAAATCTAAAAGGAAAGCTGAAGCTCAGCCTTCCAACCCCGTTGTCAATAGACTTGATCATTGGTTTACCAATGAAGCCGATAGGATGAATTATATGCAATTCAACGCTACTAAACTCCTATGTCCACCAAAATACCTCACCCACTTGGTTCATACAAGAAGGATTCAATTTTCCTCACCTTCTTGAACAACAAGGCCTTACCAAGTTTATGCAAATGAAAGGAAGCTTCTATCCGGATTTGGTGAAAGTTTTCTACACCTGCTCGAAGATAGCCATGCATGGAACTATTCACTCTCAAGTGAATGGTGTTGCTATGGAGATTACTCCAGAGATATGGCATGAGGTAGCTGGCATTACATTTGATGGTGAACGACGCTTTGAAGAGGAAGTTGAAGGCTACAATAAGATGGAAACCTACAGAAGTATGTTGATTGATCCACACATGAAAGTGCGACTGAGATTAAGCACCGGACCGATGATGCATGAAGACCGTTTGCTTCACTACATCATCACCTACATTCTCACCCCTCGCACTACCAATTAGGCTCAAGCAACGGATGATGATCTTCAGGTTGTATATGGGCTGAAGAAAGGGATTAAGCTCAACTGGATTATGATTATCCAAGAAGTCATGCAAAAATCCAAAAGGCTAGTGAACTATCCTTTTCCTTATGCTGTTTTGGTATCCCGTTTTATTGACTACTTTCAAGTTGATGTATCAAATAAAGTAATGGATGATACCAATGCTAGCAATAGCCAAATTAAGGAAAAGCATCTCACTAAGCTTGGGATGATCAAGACCCCCTACGGCTGGCAAATGGCTGGACAACCTATGCCTGTGAATGAAGAAGGTGAAGATGAAGGTAATGAAGAAGGCAACCTGCTAGGAGAAGCTGAAGAACAAGAGGACCCTACACCCGCTGAACCACAATACTCTCCATTTGAATCACTAATGATTCAGAAAATGGATGCTCTATTTTCCCTCCACCATGAGCAAAGAGATGAGATGAATACATCTCTTGATGAACTCAAGCTTAGGATGAAGAATATTGAAGACAAAATCTTTAGAGATGAGTCTAGGGATGTTTGAGTCTTTCTATGTTTTGATTTTACTATGTTTTAGTTTACTTTGTTTAAGTCTGTCATTTTTTGTTTTGGTTTGATATGTTTATGCTTAGTTTTCATTTACTACTATGTACCCTCCAATGACTATGGTTAATGAAATCAATTTCCTTGTTTCGATTCTTTCTATGTTTTTAATTTGATATGCCAAATAGGGGGACTATATGAGAATTATGAGAATTGATATATAAAGAAGTAGTTATAAAAATTGATATGAGAATTGATATATAAAGAATTGATAATGGCAATGGAAAATGAAACACATTGACTAATCAATTGAGGAAATCTTAAAGTCAGGGGGAGCATGAGTAAAATTAGAAATGCCTATATTAGTGTCTGTATTTTACTTGTTTGATATAACACTTGATCCATGCAAATGCTGAGAAAGTTTTCAGGATTAACAATTTCTTCCTAAGAAGCATCAATTGAGTATTTGGCATGCTCAAATCAAAAAGGGGGAGATTGTTAGATATGATGCAGAGGTTGAGGATGATCATGAAGAATCAAGTCAAGCTTTATTTTAAGTTTTGATTTTGCATGCCCACTCAAATTGATGGCATATGTACTTTGTTTAAAAGGCTTGGTTCAAGAAAGATATAATCCCTCTTTCCTCACATAAACTTGATAAGTCATGCATACATTAACTCATTAATTCATGATCAGGTCATACACATTCCATGAATCATTTGGCATGACATTAAAGCTTTAAAGTTTTCATAAAAAGTGTTTTTCACTGCTTTAATCGATTACTGATTGCATTTAATCGATTAATTGCTTGATTACATTACTACATTTAAAGATATGAACATTTTAATCGATTACATTCAGCTGACTTGGTTAAGTCGTTCTGTGATAATCGATTACGTGACGGATTAATCGATTATTTGTCCATCTGCATAATTTTCAGTTATCTAGTTTAATCGATTACCAGAGTTTTGTAATTGATTAAATAAGCATTGATATGTTTTTCACACTCCCTGTGTTAATCGATTACTTCAGTGCATCACAAAATCAAGATCTTCTGTGATAATCGATTTCGACATGAATTAATTTATTATTTGTTCTTAAGAATTTTTCCAGTCGATTATTTTGGAACTTTAATCGATTACATTTGTTAAAATAATCGATTACCATTACGGAATAATCGATTACAGTCAGTTAATTCTATTTTTTATAAATAGATACATCTCATTAAGTGAGAAGAGACTTTTAGTTTTACGAAGTAAGCCTTGTAAACACACTCTCAGGAGATTTTAGAAGCACCAAGGCTCTTTAGAAACATTCATTGATTTGGTTTCAAGAATCATGAAGAATCTCATGTGTTGAGTCATCGTTTCATGATTAGTTTTTGCTAAAGCCTCATTTGTCAAAAAGAAATCATCAAGAAAGATCATGGCATTCATTCTCAGTCTGGTTTGATCATTTAAACTTATTCATTTCACTGAGGAAGTTCAGGTGATATCTTTCTTTAATCAATTTCTTTGTTGTTTTGTATTAAAATTGTTTGTTTTGATGGTTTGTTGTTGATATAACAATTTGTATCTTTCAAGCATTACTAGATAGGTATCAAGTGGGTAGAACAGAGAAGGGATCTCTGGTACTTAGATCTTTTGAGAAGTCTATAGGTTTAGATTTTGAATTTTACTTAGGGTGGGTAAAAGAGATCCGTGTTTTCTTGTAAAGATAATCATTTTGTTATAGTGGAAACTCTAATCAAGGTTGATTAGAAGTAAAACTGGATGTAGCCTCTGGGGTTGAGAGGTGAACCAGTATAAATCTTGTGTGTAATCATAATTTTCTATTCATATTCATATTGTTCTTGAAGTATTATTTTTGTTAACATCACAAGATTGTGTGAAGCTCAAGAGTGGGTTGATTGAGATAAAAGTTGATTTTAAGAGTTTGATATTTTAATTGGTTAAGATACGATCCTTCTTTCAAAGTCTTCTGCTGTGTACAAAATTGTTTTAAATTTTAAAAACTCTGAGGAAAAACCAATTCACCCCCCTCTTGGTTATTTGCATAAGTGTTCATTCTATTTTTCAATCCGGATCAGCTAGTGAAAATGAAGAAGAAGCAAATGTTTGTTTCACATCAAATCTAAGTGATGATGAAGAGTTCTCTAGTGCTGAATCTAAGGTGTGTCTTAGAGCAAAATCATCAATATGGTACCTTGATAGCAGATGCTCTAGACACATGACAGGTGACATATCCATGCTAACAAATGTCAAACTAAAGGATGGAGGATATGTCACTTATGGTCATAATAACAAAGGAAAAATAATTGGAGAAGGCAATATAGGAGACAACATTAGAACAATGATCAGAAATGTTCTATATGTTGAAGGATTAAAGCAGAACCTTCTAAGCATAAGTCAATTATGTGATAAAGGATTCAATGTCTCCTTCAACAACAATTGTTGTTTGATATGTGATAGCCAAAATGGTGAGGTTATACATGTTGGGAAGAGAAGAAGTAACATTTATGTGTTGGTTTAAAAGAATGAACAATGGATCAAGCTTGGTTTTGTGCTTTCAACATGCTTTGAAGTCTTGGAAATCAATTTGTGATTAATGTAAAAGGAAGAAGTATTTTCTAATGATCCATGTGCATAGCATTCATATCATTCATTTAGTTAATTAGATTGAGTTTTAAATTAGACAAATTAATTAAGCTTTATCATAAGTTTTTGGAAAAATAAGTTTTTACTGATTTAATCGATTACCTTAAGATAAGAATCAATTATTTTGTTCTTTGAGCTTTCTGGAAAACTTTTCAAGAACAATGTAATCGATTACGTATCGGCTTAATCGATTATTTTACTTATGATTTCATATAAACTGCTTTAATGAATATTTTAATCAATTACCAACAATCAGTAATCGATTACATAGGCTAAACAGAAAAACTTATCTCTCTGTCTTAATCGATTACGAAAGATAGTAATTGATTACATTATATGCCTATGATTAACAAATTTTGCTGCATTAATCGATTACCAAATTGTGTAATCGACTACATAGTACAAATTGTTTTATGAAGCCTCCTGACTTAATCGATTACCAAAATCCGTAATCGATTACATAGTGTATTTCAAAAATAGGAGCTTGCTGTCTTAATCGATTACCAGACGGGATAATCGATTATTCTGTTCATTGCTCAAACCCAGAACATCTATTGAACAATTTAATCAATTACAGTCTTGAAATAATCGATTACATATGCGAATTAATCGATTACAGGAGCGTATGTAATCGATTACTGACAGTTAAAAAGCTTGTTATAAATAGTGTAACACCCCAAAAAATTTAGGGAATTACAGACAATTACTAAGAGTAAAATGTTAATGAAAGACAATAGAAAAATTTAAGGCAAAATGACAAGAACGCCCCTGAACAATTTCAAAAATGACGTTTATGCCCCTAGGGTGAAAATGACAATTTTGCCCTGAACAATTCTGGAAAGGACCAATGTATCCCTAGATATTTTAGTAAGATATTTACTGGGAGAAATTACCAAAATATCCTTGAACAATTCCACAAATGATAGTTAGGTCCCTAGGGTAAATGACTAACATCCCTGAACAATTGCCCAAATGACCAACATATCCTTATAGCTCTGGTTAGGTCAGATAGACTTAGTAATGCCCTAGAAACCTGATACCAACATAGAATGATCTTAAAACAAAGAATTATTGATATTCTTAGTAAAAAAAAAAACCCTGAAATAGAATTTTTAGGAATTTTGTAAGCTCACTTATAAAAGGATAAAAATAAATAAATTCAGGTTCCATAAGGATACAGAGAAAGGAAAGACATAATCTAGGAATTTTCCTCTTAATTATGAAATGAATGAAGTACTAAATAAATAGTCTAGATCTTTTACTAAATTAAAAACAAAATGAACCAATGAGAAAATAACATCTTACTATTACATGCAATAAAAGGAAATTGGATTAATTTGGAATTCTAGATTAAGCCTTGACCACATGATGTAAGATCAATGGAGGAAAACTTGTAGAAAAGTCAAGAATGATGGATAAGGAGTCTAGCCATTCCATTGGTCCAAATGTAAAGTGAGGTAATAATGAAACTAAGAAGATTTTTTTATGTAAACTTTCTCTTGTCTTCCTTGAACACGTGAAGAAGTTCAAGACATTATTTCAACAATCTCAACGGTTAAAAATTAGATATATGAGTTAGGATTACACCATTAAAATTTTAAGAAGATCCAACGGTTAATGAGTTCGGAATAAAAATTTTTGTAAAACGGGTTTTGACAGAATTTTTAGGAATAAGACTAAAACTATTCCACGGTTTTTAAGAAAAAATTGCATATGATTGACTTCTAAAATCCATGTGACCGTGCATTTCAATCAAAGATGAAGAAAGCTTGAGAAAGTTCAAGATTAGGGACACTTGGACGGTTACAAGCAAGACATAATCTAATTGGACCATTTGGAAGTTACTTAATCATTATTTAAGAAACAAAAATCTATAACTCCTAAGCCATCCACGTGAATGATTTAAATTCAAGGAGAAAT
>PYAF01004142.1:204151-218046 GCA_007407185.1 Glycine tomentella | reverse complement strand
ACTTCTGAACTTGATCAAGCTATTTTTGCTTTTCAAGAAATGCATAAAGAGGCTAAAAAGCTTTCTAAATCCAACAATAAGCTTAAGAAAAGTATTGAAGATCATCTTGCAAAAATAATGGAATTACAAACTGAAGTTTGTAACTTGAAGGAAGAAAATGAGAAACTTACTTCAAGCTACAAATCAAGTGGTTGTGTTTATGCCTCTTCCTCTACATCTAGTGACAAATATGAAATGCTGCAAAAAGTGTTTGATGAGTATAGATTGAATCAAGAAGAAAAATATATGCAGATTGTTTCAAAGAACAATGAGTTGGTTGATATCTTGGAAAAACTCAACAAAGGAAAATGTGATTTGAATGATATGTTGAGTGCTCAAAAACAGTTTGGTGACACTTATGGTTTGGGGTACAAAAAGAGTTTTAAAAATGTTCAAAAGACAACATTTGTACCTCCAAAACAGAAGAAAAAGAAGAAACCAAGATTCAATCAAAATAGGTTCTTTAGAAACTCATATAAAGCTGTGATTTGTCACTATTGTATGGAGAAAGGTCATACATCTTATCAATGTTTTGCAAGAAGATTTTATGTCCCAAATGGTGAGTGCATTTGGGTAGAAAAGAAAAAGCAAGCAACTAACCCGTTTGGACCCAAACTCAAATGGGTACCTTCTCCTTTGAAGTAATTTGTTCCTTTTGTAGGTATGTCTTAGAGCAAGCTCCTCTTTATGGTATCTTGATGGTGGCTGCTCAAGACATATGACCGGTGATAAGTCCTTGCTCAAAAATCTTACTCTTAAAGATGGGGGTTATGTTACTTATGGAGACAACAACAAAGGAAAGATTATAGGTGAAGGAAGCATTGGTGATAGCTTGAATACAAAAATCAGCAATGTACTCTATGTTGAAGGCTTGGAGCACAATCTACTAAGTATAAGTCAATTATGTGACAAAGGCTATAAAATTTCCTTCAATCAAGATTGCTGCATAATTTGTGATGGTAAAAGTGGAGAGGTAATTCACATTGGCAAAAGGAAAGGTAACATTTACTTGCTTTCCATAGACCATGCATTATTCCACAAGACTACATGCTTAATAAGTAAGTTAGATGAAACATGGTTGTGGCATAGGAGAGCTAGCCATATAAATATGCATCATATGAATAAACTCATTAAGAAGGACTTAGTTATTGGTTTACCAAAACTCAAATTTGAGAAGGACAAATTATGTGATGCATGTCAAAAGGGGAAACAAACCGAAATTTCTTTTCATAATAAAAACATTGTTTCCACCTCAAGACCACTTGAACTATTGCACATTGATTTGTTTGGTCCTTCAAGAACTATGAGTTTAGGTGGTAATTACTATGGACTTGTTATTGTTGATGACTACTCTAGATTCACTTGGACTTTGTTTTTGAAATCCAAGAGTGGTGCTTTCCATTCTTTTAGAAAATTAGCCAAACTTGTTCAAAATGAGAAAAGGTGTAAAATCATCTCAATTAGAAGTGATCATGGTGGAGAATTCCAAAATGAACATTTTGAAAAATTCTGTGAGGAAAATGGAATTAGCCACAACTTTTCAGCTCCAAGAACACCTCAACAAAATGGTGTTGTGGGGAGGAAAAATAGATCACTTGAAGAAGGTGCAAGAACACTTCTAAATGAAACAAATTCACCAAAATATTTTTAGGCTGATGTAGTAAGTACTGTTTGCTACACTTTAAATAGATTACTCATAAGACCCATCTTGAAGAAAACACCTTATGAGTTATACAAAGGAAGAAAGCCCAATATTTATCATTTAAGAACTTTTGGCTGCAAGTGTTTTGTTTTAAACAATGGAAAAGAATCACTGGGAAAGTTTGATGCAAAGGCTGATAAAGCCATATTTCTTGGATATTCATTGCAAAGTAAAGCATATAGAGTTTTCAACAAAGAACCATGTGTATAGAAGAATCTGTCCATGTAATTTGTGATAAATCTAACCCCTCAAAAGAGGAAAAAGATTGTGATGAAGATGCAAGTCAAATAGAGCAAAATGTTTAGCTTGAGAAATTGTCTATCAATGAGAAGAATGAACCTAGTGCTGAAGAAAGTCCATCAACACCCAACCAAAGGCCTAAAGAGTGGAGAACCATAAGAGACCTCTCACTAGACAATATCATTGGTGAAGTATCAAAGGGAGTCTCTACTAGATCCTCTCTTAGAAATTTATGTTGTGACATGGCCTTTGTATCTCAAATTGAACCAAAAGATATTAATCATGCCTTGCAAGATGAACATTGGATGCATGCCATGCATGATGAACTGAATCAATTTAAAAGAAATGAAGTTTGGGAACTTGTTCCAAGACCTTCATCAGTCAAGCCTATTGGCACCAAGTGGGTTTTTAGGAACAAATTTGATGAAAGTGGAATCATAGTTAGAAACAAGGCTAGATTGGTTGCTAAAGGTTACAACCAAGAGGAAGGCATTGAATATGAGGAAACTTTTGCTCCAGTAGCAAGATTGGAAGCAATTAGGCTATTACTTGCATATGCATGCATAATGGGTTTCAAACTTTTTCAAATGGATGTCAAAAGTGCATTTTTGAATGGTTACATAGAGGAGGACATATATGTTGAACAACCTCCAGGTTTTTCAGATTTTAAACATCCTAATCATGTTTTTAAACTTAAAAAGGCCCTCTATGGTCTGAAACAAGCTCTAAGATCATGGTATGAAAGATTGAGTAAGTTCCTACTTGGTCAATCTTTTGTAAGAGGAAAATGTTGATAAAACCTTGTTCATCAAAAGGCACAAGGATGAGATCCTATTGGTTCAAATATATGTTGATGATATTATTTTTGGTTCAACTAATCAAAAGCTTTATAAAGAATTTTCTGCAGCTATGCAAAGTGAGTTTGAGATGTCTATGATGGGGGAATTAACATTCTTTCTAGGACATCAAGTCAAACAAATAAAGGATGGAACTTTCCTCAATTAATCAAAGTATTGCCTTGAAGTAATTAAGAAGTTTGAAATGGAGAAAAGTAAAGATGCTGCAACTGCTATGGCAACTTCAACATACCTTGATTCAGATGAAAAAAGGAAGAAGGTAGATGAATCCAAATATAGAGGAATGATTGGGTCTTTATTGTATTTGACAGTTAGTAGACCAGACATTATGCTTAGTGTTTGCTTGTGTGCAAGATACCAAGCAAATCCAAAAGAGTCACATCTTACAGCAGTCAAAAGGATCATCAAATACCTTAAGGCAACACCCAAAGTTGGGCTATGGTATCCTAAAGGTGCATCAATAAATATTGTTGGATATTCTGATTCTGATTTTGCAGGATGAAAGCTTGATAGGAAAAGCACAAGTGGAACTTGTCATCTCCTTGGAAGCTCACTCATTTCATGGCATTGCAAGAAACAAGCTTGTGTAGCTTTGTCAACTACGGAAGCTGAGTATATCTCAGCTGGGAGTTGCTATGCACAAAGCCTATGGCTCAAGCAACAATTGCAAGATTATGAAGTTGATCTAAAGGAGATACCACTACTTTGTGATAACACAAGTTCTATAAATATTTCAAAGAATCCTGTCATGCACTCCAGGACCAAGCACATTGAGATTAGACATCATTTCATAAGATATCATGTGCAGAAAGGTAACATCAAGGTAGAATTCATTGATACCCATAATCAACTTGCTGATATATTCATCAAACCTATGCCAAAGGATAGATTTTATACACTTAGAAATATGCTAGACATTCTTGATGAAAGTAACATAAACTAGCTTGTTTGATGCATGATTCTTATGACAAATAAAAGCCTCAATGCCACATTTATCATTGAATGATTGAAAATTCGTATCAAGTTGTAAAAATGCTTTGATTCTAATATATTGACTAGAATAATCGATTACATCATGGGTTAATCGATTAAAATCATTAAAAATCACATTCAGTGTGCAATTAGTGCTCAAGTAATCGATTACACTGATTTGGTAATCGATTATTCTTCATATTTCAGAAATTGCCCTCTCCTGGAATAATCGATTATACAACGGGATAATCGATTACATTGATCAAAATTCATTTTATAACTATGTGTCTCACTGGGATAATCAATTACTGCAAGCTTGTAATTGACTACACTTAAGTTTAAGATTAATGGTCTCTCTGGAATAATCGATTACCACTCGAGATAATCGATTACACAAAGCTCTGATACTTGAATAATTCCCAAATCTATGTATATAATCGATTACATTAGAATATAATCGATTACATGTCATCTTCTACCTCTATCTTATAGGTCTGTAATCGATTACCATACTGAATAATCGATTACTGTGTGAAAATTTTGTGTCCTATATGTACTGAAATAATCAATTACTTAACGAAATAATCGATTATTCATGCTGTTGAACGTGTTCTGATAGTTTTTTCTGAAAAATGTAACTACCCAATCCTAATTCAAAGCAAACCCAAGGACATTAACTGTCACCAACAACTAGTTTTTTCAAAATTATGGACGTTAGAAGTCTAATTGGTGCTTATAAATAGTGCAATGCCTCACCAAAATCATTTGCACCATTGTCTTTCTCTCCTTCTCTGAATCCTTTACTTTTTTCTGCATTTTCTGTGTCCCAGTACTGCTATCCTAAGCCATGTCAAACCCCACTCCTAAAAGAGTTAGAACATCCAAGAGGAAAGCTGGAGAATCCTCTTCTAATCCACCACCACCTCAGCCACCAAACAGACTTGACATGTGGTTTTCCACAGAGTCTGATAAAATGAACTACCTACAGTTCAATGCCACTAAACCTGTAGCCTCCCCCAAGTACCTTGAGTTAGATTGGTTTATTAGGCAAGGGTTCTAATTCCCATCTTTCTTTGAAGCCCAAGGGCTAAGAAGATTTCTAGAAATGAAGGGTACCTTCTATCCTGATTTAGTGAAGGTGTTTTACACCTGTCTAAAAGGTTCTATGCAAGGGGACATGATGTCCAAAGTTAAAGGAGTGACAATGAAGATACCTCCAGAGATAACGGAGTCTGTGGCTGGAGTAGTGTGTGAGGGGGCTAGGAGATTCGATGAGGAACCTGATGGCTACAACAAAATGGACACCTATAGGGAGATGCTCCATGATCCACACATGAGACTTAGGAGTAGATTGGGTACTGGACCCATGACTCCTGAGGATAGACTCCTCCACTACATCATCACTTATGTGGTCACACCAAGGGCCACAAGTCAAGCCCAAGCAACAGATGAAGACCTTCAATTGGTCTATGGGCTGAAGAACAACGTACTCATGAACTGGGTACTTATCTTTGAGGAAATTATGCTCAAATCAAAGAGGCTAGTTACTTATCTCCAGGTTTATTGACCACTTCAACATAGATGTTGAAAATGAAGTGGTTGATAATACCAATTCATTCAACAATCTAATCAAGGAGAAGCATCTCACCAAGATGGGCATGAGGAAAACTCCAGATGGATGGATTATGGCTGGCCAAGCTGCTGTTGCTGTTGCTATTGAAGATCAAGTGGCTGCTGATTCAGAAGATGAGGAAAGGCAGCCTCAACAGCCTGCTTACTCTGAGTTTGAGTCCTTGATGCTGGAGAAGATGAACACTATGCTGAAAATCCAAGAGGATTTCAAGGCTGAAACTCATGAGGCTTTAGAGGATATTAGGGAGAGATTAGATTCAATAGAAGGAAATATGAATGACAATGCCTCTGTAGAATTTTAAATTTATGTTGTTTGTTTTCAGTTTTTAGTTTTTATGTTTTTATAATTCTGAACACTTTCAATTCTCCATTTGTATTGGCTTTCCATGTTTAATCTAATGGTTTTCATTCATTATCCGTTGTGCCTTATCTATTTTTTACTTTTAACAAGCCAAATAAGTGGAGAAATGCTTGATTAAGGGGGAGTATTGCTTGATTAAGTATACGTTGGATTATACTCTGTTTGCCTCTGTTTTATGCTTCATTTTGTGTAAAAAAAAATGAATTGAATGAATGCTAAAACTTAGGGGGAGTTGTGATGATCAAAGGAATCCAACTAATACATATGACTTATAGATGAATGATACTTGGATCACAAATGGTTTTAACACTTGTTCTTGGCAAAAGCATTGGAATTTTTTTTTCAGGTTTGCAAAGCTTGAGGTTCTTCAAATTGATTCAATAATTAACTCCAAGCCTTACTGTTAATCAACTGAAGATTTGGCATGTTTAAAGCCAAAAAGGGGGAGATTGTTGGTTTAAAAGAGGAATCACTTGAAGAATGAACAATGGCTCAAGCTTGGTTTTGTGCTTTCAACATGTTTTGAAGTCTTGGAAATCAGTTTGTGATTAATGTAAAAGGAAGAAGTATTTTCTGATGATCCATGTGCATAACATTCATATCATTCATTTAGTTAATTAGATTGAATTTTAAATTAGACAAATTAGTTAAGCTTTATCATAAGTTTTTGGAAAAATAAGTTTTTACTGATTTAATCGATTACCTTAAGATAAGAATCAATTATTTTGTTCTTTGAGCTTTCTGGAAATCTTTTCAAGAATAATGTAATCGATTACGTATGAGCTTAATTGATTATTTTACTTATGATTTCATATAAACTGCTTTAATGAATATTTTAATCGATTACCAACAATCAGTAATCGATTACATAGGTAAACAGAAAACTCATCTCTCTGTCTTAATCGATTACGAAAGATAGTAATCGATTACATTATATGCCTACGATTAACATGTTTTTCTACATTAATCGATTACCAAATGTAGTAATCGATTAGATAGTACAAATTGTTTTATGAAGCCTCCTGACTTAATCGATTACCAAAATCCGTAATCGATTACATATGGTATTTCAAAAATAGGAGCTTGTTGTCTTAATCGATTACCAGACGGGATAATCGATTATTCTATTCGTTGCTCAAACCCAGAACATCTATTGAACAGTTTAATCGATTAGAGTCTTGAAATAATCGATTACATATGTGAATTAATCGATTACAGGAGCGTATGTAATCGATTAGTGACAGTTAGAAAGCTTGTTATAAATAGAACCCATGCTCTGCTGTATTTCTAACTTGATCAATTCGTACACTGAGCATTCTAAGGCTTTCAAAACATTCTTGTAGTGATTTTTCTGGGTTCATTGAGTTCTTGCTTTCACAAAACACTTATGGGTCTTTGAGGGATTAGTGAAGCAAGATTTTCTTTTCCAAAGCTTAAGGAAAAGTGATGTTCTAAGATTGCAATCATTCTTCTACTTGGTGAAATCATTCATATGCATATTGTTCATTGGATCATCAGGTGACTTCTTCACTTAATCTTTGAAGTTGTAATTCTGTTTTGAATTTTGGTTTTTTTGGTTTGTCTATTGTAAATGGGTTTCTTGCTAGTAATCTAGAGATAGGGTTTGTCTAGGAGTTTTGTTGAGTAGTGTTCTCAGTGGGTTGTCTCTAAGAATCTAATAGTGTTTTAGATTTCTGAACTTTATCTAGGGTTGATAAAGAGAGGCTTGTAATAACTTGTAAGAACTGAAATTTTCAATAGTGGAACTCCATTCTAGTGTTGAGTGGAAGAAAACTTGATGTAGCTTCATAGTGTTTGAAGTGAACCAGTATAAATCTTTGTGTGTTGTTCATATTCTTCTTATTTGCTATATTTTATCTTTCTTGTTATCAACCAAGTTATTAAGCTATTACATATCTTGGGTTAAACATTAGATTGAATAAAGGTTCTTGGTTTCAAAAGTGATAAAGATCCAAAAGGGCAAAACTTTGATTTTGATCAAGAAAATTTTTAAATTACCAAGCCTAACCAATTCATCCCCCCTCTTGGTTAAGTGTGAAGTGTTCCCATATTTTACATTATGTACTTTCAATTGAGCATGCATTTATTCACAATACTAATTGCCTAATCAATAAAACTAATGATACTTGGTTATGGCATAGAAGAGCAAGTCACTTGAATATGCATCATATGAATAAGCTCATTAGAAAAGACTAGTAATTGGCTTACCTAAGCTCAAGTTTGAGAAGGATAAAATATGTGATGCTTGTTAAAAGGGGAAACAAACAAAGAATTGTTTTCAAAGCAAAAATGTAGTTTCAACTACAAAACCCCTTGAGCTATTGCATATGGATTTATTTGGTCCTTTAAGAACAATGAGCCTAGGAGTTAACTACTATGGTCTTGTCATTGTTAAGGATTTTTCAAGATACACATGGACTTTGTTCATAAGAACCAAGAATGAAGCATTCACAACATTTAGGAAATTAGCCAAGACTATTCAAAATGAAAAAGCTTGCAACATTGTTTCAATAAATGATCATGGTGGTGAATTCCAAAATGAAAACTTTGAAAAATTTTGTGAAGAATATGGAATAAATCATAATATTTCTACTGCTAGAACACCTCAACAAAATGGTGTTGTGGAAAGGAAAAATAGATCCCTTGAAGAGGGTGCTAGAACTCTTCTTAATGAAACAAATTTGCCAAAACATTTTTGGGCTGATGCAGTGAACACTGTTTGCTACACTTTGAATAAACTTCTAATAAGGCCTCTTTTAAAGAAAACATCTTATGAGCTATACAAAGTAAGGAAGCCAAACATTTCACATTTAAGAGCATTTGGCTGCAAATGTTTTGTTTTAAATAATGACAAAGAATCTCTTGGCAAATTTGATGCTAAAGTTGATGAAGGTATTTTCCTTGGTTATTCTTTACAAAGTAAAGCATATAGAATCTTCAATAAAAGAACACTATGTGTAGAAGAATCAGTGCATGTAATTTGTGATGAGTCTAACACCTCCAAGGAGGAATAAGTATGTGATGATGATGCAGGAAAATTGGAAGATGTTATGCAGTTTAATGAAAAGATAAAGCTTGGTTCAAATGACAATGTGGAACATTCAACACCCATTCAAGAGCAAAAGGATTGGAGAACCACTAAAGATCTTTCTCTTGACAATATCATAGGGGAAGTATCAAAGGGAGTTTCTACTAGATCCTCTTTAAGAAATCTTTGTTGTACAATGGCATTTGTTTCACAAATTGAACCAAAAGACATTGACCAAGCTTTACTTGATGAACATTGGTTGATGGCCATGCATGAAGAATTAAATCAATTTCAGGGAAATGAAGTATGGGAATTAGTTCCTAGACCTTCTTCTCATAAACCTATTGGCACCAAGTGGGTTTTTAGAAACAAACTTGATGAAAATGGTATAATCACAAGGAACAAGGCCAGACTGGTTGCTAAAGGATACAACCAAGAGGAAGACATTGATTATGACGAAACATATGCTCTAGTTGCAAGATTGGAGACCATTAGGTTGCTACTTGCTTATGCATGCTTAATGAGTTTTAAATTGTTTCAAATGGATGTTAAAAGTGCTTTTTTTAAATGGATATATTGATGAGGAAATCTATGTTGATCAACCTCCTAGATTCATTGATTTTAAACATCCAAATCATGTCTTCAAATTAAGAAAAACATTATATGGTTTGAAACAAGCTCCAAGGTCTTGGTATGAAAGGTTGAACAAATTTCAGAGTGACCAATCTTTCATAAGAGGACAAGTGGATAAAACCTTGTTCATCAAGAAAAGAGACAATGATATTTTGATTGTTCAAATTTATGTAGATGATATAATATTTGGTTCATTTAATCAATCTATGTGCAAGGAATTCTCTATCTCTATGTAGAGTGAATTTGAGATGTCTATGATGGGAGAATTGACATTCTTTCTTGACTTCAAGTGAAGAAAATGAAGAATGGAACATTTCTAAGTCAATCAAAGTAATGCCTGGAAATGATTAAGAAATTTGAAATGGAAAAATGCAAAGATGCTCCAACTCCCATGGCTACATCAACTTATCTTGACATAGATGAAAGAGGAAAAAGTGTTGATGAGTTAAAGTACAAAGAAAATGATTGGATCCTTGTTATACTTAACTGCAAGTAGATCGGATATAATGCTAAGTGTTTGCTTATGTGCTAGATATCAAGAAAATCCAAAGGAATCTCATCTTACAGCAGTAAAAAGATACTCAAATATCTCAAATCCACACCAAAAGTTGGATTATGGTATCCTAAAGGTACATCAATAAGCATAATTGGATATTCTGACTCAGATTTTGCAGGATGCAAATTGGATAGAAAAATCACTAGTGGAACATGCCACTTATTGGGAAGCTCATTGATTTCTTGGCATTGCAAGAAACAATCCACTGCTGAAGCTGAATATGTAACACCCTGAAATTTCGATAACTGGAAGTAGATGTTTGATGCATTTCTTGTGTTATTTGATTAGTTTAGATTAGTTGAAATGTTATGTGGATTATTGTAAGGACCCTCATTCTTGGCACTTGTGGAGGGTGCGGCGCGGATGGCACCAGGGCTGGCGCTGATCGCGCCAAACCCACTGGAAGCTAACGCTAGGGGCATCAGTGTGGCGCTAGGGGCGCCAGAGGTTTCTAGCCAGTGCGAGTCGCGCCAAAGGTCGCGCAGTTAGCGCGGGAAGTGGCCTGGAAAACCCATTTTCTTTGGATTTCCACGCGGCCAGCGCCAAGGTTGGCGCGGATAGCGCCATTTGTTTAGGAGTTGACGCTGATAGTGTCAAGGATCACGCTGATAGCGCCAGAAGTGCCCTGGAAAATCAGTTTTCTCTGGATTTTCACGTTGATGGCGCCAGAGGTGGCGCGGGTGGCGCAACAGGTCTCGGGAAGTTGGCGCTGATGGCACGGGGTTGGCGCTGTTAGCTCCGAACCACCGACATTGTGGCGCGGATGGTGCGGGAGGTGGCGCGGATCACGCCAGAGTTCGGGCAGGTTGAGTATAAATGGGTCAAAACGCGAAAAATGGAAGGGAAAGGCATTTTCTTCTTCCCTGGACCTCCAAACCTCCATTAATGGCAGTTCCAAGCTTTTTGGGACCCTATGTACTAGCCTAAACACCTCCCTATGACCTTTAATCTTGAGAGAAACCCTTGTGAAGCTTTAATCCTTCATTTCATGCTCTTGGAACCCATTTTGAGTGAGAAGTGGAACCTCAGAGGAAAAAGCTCAGAGAACTTGAGTCTGGCAAAGAACCACGGTGTATAAAGGACATAAAAGCTCGAGGGAGTTATCCTGAGGTGTTTCTAGTCGCCATTGAGGTAAGAGACTCAAGTTTTTTCGTTTGATTTTGATCCTGGGGGTTTTATGAATAGTGACCCATATGAGCTAGGGGTAGAATTAGCCCAGGGTCCTGTTGAGAAACTTGTTCAGAGCGATGAATAGATGAAGGATTAGCTTTCAGTTTTTGATTTAGATGACTTTGAATCTTGGCTCTGTATATGCCTTTGTGACTTGTGAAGAGTCACTTGTTGATAACTCTCTGATAGGCTAGAGCCTTGATTATATGATATTCTGAGACGAGAGGCTAATGGAGTCGGGCTTTGAGTGGAGCTCAGCCCGTTCTGGTGACGATTGAGCTGTGGGGCTGAGGGAAAGCTTGGGATATGTATATATGTAGTGAGTCTGGGATGACTCATATGGCTTGTATTCAGCCCTGATTGACCTTGAGTGGTTCTAGAGCAGCCTAGTGTAGGCTGAGTTTGATTGAACCCTAGGATAAGGGAATTATGATATAATATGTTCTGTGAATTGTATGCCTGAGGGCTTATTTTGATATGAGTTGTGCATATGCCTTGATTAGGCTTTGATTCTGAGACTGTTGATGGCGGGAGCCACAGACCTAGGAAGGAACTGCTGACTGAGACCTTACCAGGTAAGTTCAATGTTTCTGGGGGATGAATTCCCATTTTGGTTGCACACCACACTCCTGGGGAGTGTGGGTCATGATTCATACTACATGCATTGGCTATGGCATTGGTTGTATTGATTTTATATGCATCTGCATTGGATATATGTATGTTGTGATTGAGATATATGTTGGCCAATAGATGAATATTGGCATTGAGGAGCTCTGTCGGGTATTCAAGGCGTTGAGGAGCTCCGCCCATTGGCCAATAGATAATTACCAGCATTGAGGAGCTCTGCTGGTTATTCTGGGCGTTGAGGAGCTCCACCCAATGGCATTGAGGAGCTCTGCCATAGATTGACAGGTACTGACGTTGAGGAGCTCCGTCAGGGCGTTGAGGAGCTCTGCCACCTGTCATTTGTTGAGATTATGATTATGATTATGATTCTGTTATGATGTGGGCCAAAGGGCCAGGCCAGTGGGCCATGTGTGCTATGTTACCTGCATGCGTGTTGTGGATCTGTGAGCCAGGGTGGGAATGATTTCCCAGGGACCCTGAGCTTACTGAGATATGTTATCTCACCCCGTGTGGGGTTTTCTATGATTTCAGGTGACCAGTCTAGAAGAGAAGATCAGTCTCAGGGCAAGAGGCCCAGCAGAGACTAGGCTGCTTGACTGAGGAGCGGCATGGAGAGCTTGAAGGCTCTATTTTGATGTATAGTTCTGTATACCCTCGAGGAAGGCTGATATTCTTTTGTATCACCACAGGGTGGTGTGAACACTGATGTATATATGTACAGAACTATTTGAGTTTATGTTATGAGACTTTCCCTGAGTATATATCTGTTTCCCATGTTGTAATCTGCCTAAGTCTTTGAAGTATCTGTCTTAATGTTGTATGTTTTGAGAATCTGGATCAGCAGGGGCATGATATATGTTATGATTTGTGTGGTATTGGTTATTGTTGTGATTCCATACATAATGTATCAAGAAAAGCGATTTTGTGCTTCCGCTAAGTTTTATAAGCTATGTTTTATGCACTAATCTGATATTATTAATGATAACATGTCGGAGGCCTACGGGGTGTTACAATTATCCATGTGCAATTTCTTGGTGTAGATGTCAAGTTATGCGGAGTTTGTTTTAGCTGCGTTGAATTGTGTGATTTCGAGTTTGACTCGAAAACCTGTTTTAGTAAAATCACCATTCTGGATTGGTTAACCGTTGGATCTCCTTCAAATTTTAAAGGTGGATTCCTAACCCAAATAGATAACTTTGGCAGTTGGGATTGTCGACATAATGTTTGGAGGGTGAGAAATTAATTTTTCACAGAAGCAGAAATTCTAGAATCTGGTCAGCTCGCCCAGGCAAATTTTACAGGCACTTTTGCTCGCCTGGGCAAGTGAAGGCTGTCATAAATAGTAACCATCAGCGAGAAATCACAAAAATGAAGGGTTTTCTTCCCCCCAAAGCTTCCCCCAACCTCCCACCATCACCCTCCACCACCCAAGACCACCAGTGACCACCACAGACCGCCGTTGCTTGCCGTTGGACCACCGCATGAAGAGGAACACTTTAATCGGAGCAGAATCTTCAAAACTCAACCCAAGGATTCGGTAGAGAACGGAGCCTCCAATCCTCCTTTCTTGGTTTCTTTAAGGTAACCTTGGTTTCCTTTGTCTTCTTCTAGATAGTTTAAACTTCTCCTAATGTCTCTTACGTTTCGGGTACCGTTATTGGCTATTTCTATACTTCCTTTGAAAACCCTTTGAAAATGAGATGTTGTAAAAGTCTCCTTTTTATGAAACTAAAGTCATTTCTGTGATCCTTGTGGAACCCTGGTCACATTGGTGTGATCGGAATTTCAAAATGATGTCTTTTGATGTGGACTCCTAAAACACCATTTTAGCCACTTTTAAAATTTGAGTGGGTATTTGTATAACACCTCTCTTTACTCACTCGTGCTTGATTAATTTTATGTAAGATTCCGTGTCCACTTTGTATTAAAATCAAATTAGTTATAAATGTTTACAGAAATTTTTTTTTTCTTCGCATTTCGATTTCGCAAAACACTATTCTAAGCGCTTGTCAGGTTTGAAAAATTCATCATAACAAATAGTCTAAGTAATTCAGACA
>PYAF01004142.1:156557-171099 GCA_007407185.1 Glycine tomentella | reverse complement strand
GACACTTGTAAAGGGGTGGACAAGTGGAAAGGTAAGTCATTATGGTGTAGGAGATATTTTTCCATAAAGTGAATCCTAAACCACTATATAAAGGGGGAAGGAGGACCTAAGTGCAAGACATTCTCCAAGCTTTCCTCTCTACACCTTCACGTGAACATCCTCTCTTCATACTACCTTCATTTCATCTTTCTCCTTTAGAATTATAATCAAGTAAGAAAAGAAAACTCCACCATCTTGACAAAATTTCGTGAGAAACCTAGCAACCTTAGGAAGAGTTTTGACAAGCTTAGAAGAAGGATATTGTAACACCCCGTGTGCACCCGGCGTATTAACATTATACAATATCAGAGTAACGCAGCAAGCATGAAAATAAACAGTAAAGGAAGCATGAATTCGATATAATATACATACCTTTTACATATATGGTGAATCTCTGTCATATACACAACACATTTCTTTCTCAAAACTATACAGCTGCCTAGGCCTCAAAATACAGACAAAATAAACAAAATCTGAGCTCACAAGCTCAATCATCTAGGCTTAAGGTTATCTTCACAATATCCCAGTGCAGGCCTCTTGCCTTGGGATCTCTCAGGGACTTCAGTCTTAGTTCCTACAACATGAGCCCCAAACAGGGGTGAGATAAATATCCCAGTAAACTTAGGGTTCTCAGAGGTTTCCCTCCCCCTGGTTCACTTCCCAACATATCATGAATGTACAAATATATCACATAACAGAACAGAATATCATCAAGCCACAATCATATTTAAACAGCCATCACGGCTCACAGGAATCAATTGCATACACTTAGCAGCTCAATCAATCATATACAATCAACATACAGTGCCTGAATAGGATCATCCACTGAAGGGCACATCTATCCAGGGCTTCACACTGAGAACCTGAATAGGATCATCCACTGAAGGGCACATCTATTCAGGACTCAAGCCCGAGTAGGATCATCTACTGAAAGGCACATCTACTCAAGACTTGCCGCCCAATACCTGAATAGGATCATCTACTTAAAGGTACATCTACTCAGGGTTTACATGGACGCCTATGGATTATCCCAGGGGAGATCATCCACTTAAGGGCACATTCCCAAGGGGTCCATAGTACCTCATACTACTGGCCAGTAGATTTCAAGCAATCACATCACAATCAGCACATAACATAATCCATGCAATAATACACTACACTAGTGTAATCAACATCATCATAATAAGCAACATAACTTACACTATCTTAGTGTATCAAATCACAAACACCCTATCTCAGGGTTGAGCTAGCATTCAATTGCCAGCAATCATCAAACCATTTCATCAGTATTCAATACACATTTAGTATCACAACATCATAGAACATCAGAATACAAGCCATATCAAGCAATCACACATGCTGGGTGCAGTGAACAACAGCAGGGAAACAATCCCTGAAAACACTGAGCTTACCTGGCCGTAGCTCAGAAGTAGCTCCCCTAGTCTCTTGGTGATCTCTACCAGCAGTGTGCACGTCACGCCCTACAGTAGGCCTGAATCAAATAGTTAGAAACAGTATTCAACCGTTTATATGGAAGGAAACACCTTTCCACTCATAACCAATTCAAAGTCCTCTATCTTAAGGTTTATCTTAGCCCAGCTTCTACTAGGCCATACATTGACCCTCAATGGTCTGCCTCAGTCTCACCAAGGCCTCAGAGTTCCTTTAGAACTCTGTATAGCTCAATCCAAAGCTGTACCAAAATCAAGAACCTACATTGGTTCAACTCAGCCAAAACACATATATAATCATGTTTTCACCGATTATTTGGCCTTATGAATAACTTTTGTAAAGGTACTTAAGTTAATTTAGGCCATAACATTACTCATTCACACACACTTCTCCCTTCCCAGAGTCATACTCAAACTTCATCACAATTCCAGTTTCAACATGCCATATGGCTCAGAACAACCTGCTGATTACATCTCCCTAAAGAACCTAAGCCTAATTCCAGCCCTATCAATACTTAGTTACTATTCATCCAATCCCCATTTCACAAATTAAACGGTTAAAACAGAGGTTTCTTACCTCAGATCAATAGAGGAAAGGCTGGAGAAGTCTTTCTCCTAGCTTTGGTGTCCTGGGCTTCCTTCTTTCCCCTTCCACAGCTCATCTCTCTCTCAAGAACTCAAGGAATGGGGTTCTCTCAAGATTTCTCTCACAAACTCTCGCAACTAGGCTGGATTTTGGCTCTCCAATGGTTCTAATCAAGTTTAGAAGTGATTAGGAGGTGTTTTAGTGGTTTATGATGAAGGTATGAAGCTTCTAAGGTGTATTAATGGAGGTCCAGGCTCAGGGAAGAAGAGGAACAGTGGTTTCCTCTGGAAAAATCGCAAAATCCATTTATATAGGGGGCCTGACCGACATACCGCGCCCTTGGCGCCACTTTGGCCCTCTTGGCGCCACTTTCCAGTGCATCTGGCGCCCTTGGCGCCACTTTGGCGCTCCTGGCGCCAGTTTCCAGCATATGTGGCGCTCCTGGCGCCACTCTGGCGCTCCGGGCGCCATCTTCCAGCATCTGTGGCGCTCTTGGTGCCGCTCTGGCGCTCTTGGCACCAGACTCCGTTGCTAAATCCGTCGCTAATTCTGTCGCTAAATCCGTCACTATGGCTTTTGCGACAGAATTTTATAAATTTAAATTCTTATTTCTTTTACTCCTTTTTATAAAAAGCCCTAGGCTATTATAGATATCAAGGCTTCATCTCTAAGAGGATTTCCCAAGGAAGGAAGGAAGGAAGCCATTTATCCATTCTATTTTCAAGATTCAAACTCACTTAAGGTAGGCTAAGCTTAAATCTCTAGTTAATCAATGGTTTGGATTAATTTACATGCTTAGTAGGCTGAATTATGGTTATTATTTAGGCTTGAATTTTGTGCTATTTGAAGGTTATTCTTTGATGAGAATATGTTGATTTAAGCCATAAGATAGATGATGATCTATACGCATAAATATTAGTAATGTATGAAAGCCCATTTGATGATCTTTTGAAGGTGATTTTGATGATATTTTGAGCTGTCTGTTGATATTTTTATGGAAAGATTTTGATTTAAATTTTAGAAGTAGAGGATGAATGGTATGTAGTTGAATGGTTTAAATACTTGATGATTTGATTTGAGGATTAATTAGTGAGGTGGCAGGTGAAAGGAGAATAAAAGATGCATACTAGGCTTTAATCTTTTATTATGAAAATTTCAAGGGATTAGAAATTATTTGAAAGACATATTATGGATTATTAGTTAGATTACTAACATAATTTTTTGTGAGGATATTCTTTGGTCATGCCTAAGTTGGTAATGATTTTGCTTGAATAAGATATAGCGGTTTAACCATACTTATAAGCTTATTGGATAAGGTATGGTGGTGTAACCATACTTATGATACATATGATGATATGATGAAAATATTTTCCATAAGGTAATATGCATTTTGCTTATGGATTTGATTTTTATGGATGTTGATGTGAATAAGATAGGTGGATTCATGTTTCCATGTTCCAAGTCCAGTACGAGGCTTTGGGGAAACAGAATCTGATATATGGCAAAATTCATGCATGTTCGCGTAAGACTATAGCAGCATCCACACTCAGTGTGGCCACATACAGTACGATATATGGAGGCCATTTGCCCTGGGATAATTCATCTCATGCATTCATATAGTTGCATATTTCTTGTGGATGTGTTTGATTATTTGAATGATTTTACTAACCTACTAATAAGGTCGGGATTTTTAGCTTTGCCTACTGAGAAATTTATTTCTCACAAGATTTGTTTCATGTTTTTCTTAGATGGCAACCCTGGTCAGGTTTGTTGAGGCTCTGGAGTAGTGTTGATATATTGAAGGAGCTATGTACTAGGCTGGATTTTGAAAAGAGTTTTGTACTTGTATAAACTTTTGTAACAGAGACATTGACTAATGAATTAGTCTTTACATATTTTGTAAATTTTAATGACTTAGAATTTTTACTAATACACGTTTCTTGAAAAAATTTTATTCTAAGTAAAAATACTAGTAATAAAATCAACTTAGAAATTAGGTCGTTACAATGGTCACATTAAATTGAAATAAAATCTGTTTTTGATTATGGGTGATTGTGTGATACGATCCTTGTATTAATTTCGCAAATTGTTTTAAAGAAAAGTTTTTAAAAGTTGTTAATAACCAATTCACCCCTCTCTTGGTTATTTGAAGAGTGTTCATAGTATTTTCAACTTGATGATCCAGTAATGATGTATGCAAATGATTTACCAAACTTGAATTAAAAGGTGAAAAAAGTTGTTCCCTTTTGACAAGCATCACATATTTTATCCTTCTCAAATTTGAGCTTAGGTAAGCCAATTACTAAATCTTTTCTAATGAGATTATCAAAATATGTGAGAAAAATTATGGTTTATTCCATATTCCTCACATAATTTTTCAAAGTTTTCATTTTGGAATTCACCACCATGATCACTTCTTATTGAAACAATGTAACAAGCTTTTTAATTTTGAATAGATATTACCTTTTCTCTTCCGAACATGGATTACCTCACCATTTTGACTATCACGTATCAAACAACAATTATTGTTGAAGGAGACATTGAATCCTTTATCATATAATTGACTTATTCTTAAAAGGTTATGCTTTAATCCTTCAACATATAGAACATTTCTGATCATGGTTCTAATGTCGTCTCCTATGTTGCCTTCTCCAATTATTTTGCCTTTGTTATTATCACCATAATTTACAAATCCTCCATCCTTTAGTTTGACATTTGTTAGCATGGATATGTCACCCGTCATGTGTCTAGAGCATCCGCTATCAAGGTACCATAGTGATGATTTTGATCTAAGACACCTGCAAAATTCAAATCAAGTGGCAAAGAAAGGTACCCAATTGAGGTTGGGTTCATAGGGGTTAGCTATTTTCTTTTTCTTTGGCACCCAAATGCATTCTCCATTTGGTACATAATATTTTCTAGCAAAACACTTATAAGTTGTATGCCCTCTCATCATGCAATAGTTACAAGTTGGAGCTTTTGATGATTTTCCAAAGCAAGAATTTTGATTAAACTTTGAATTATAAAAACTCCTTTGATTCTTCTGTTTTGGTAGTACAAATACAATTTTTCCAAAACGTTTTGAACCTTGTTTGTAACCCAATCCAGAAGTATCTCCAACATATTTTTGCACACTTAGTATTTCAACTAAGTTGCATTTTCCTCTATAGAACTTTTTCAAAAGATCAATCAAGTAGCTATTTTCAAAAAGTAGTAACATGTACTTTTCTCCTTGACTTCTTTTGAAATCATCAAACTCTTCTTGTAACAATTTGCATTTTTCAATCTTAGAGGAGGAAGAATGACATTTGCACCCATTAGCCTTGTAATTTGAAAGAAATTTTTCATTCTCTTCTTTCAATTTACAAAGTTCACTTTGCATTTCTGCAAGTTTGGTAATATGCCATCTTAAATCTCCTTTAAGCTTATTGTTTGATTTTGCTAGCTTTTGAGCCTCATTATACATATCATGAAATGCATCAACAATTTGATCGTATTCAGAATATACCTCAGATTCAGCACTAGAGAACTCTTCATCATCACTTAGAGTTGATGTGAGACAAACATTTGCCTCTTCTTCATTCTACTAGCTGATTCGGATGTTGTTGATTCATTTTATCTTCCCAAGCAATATATGCTTTCTTTGGCTTAGTTTCTTTTCTACTCCTTCTTTCACCTTGTTGCTTCTTTAAAAAAATAGGGCAATCAGATTTGATGTGGCCAGGTTTACCACATTTGTAACGCCCCATTCAATCATCAGGGTCATTACCAAACATTAATCAACAAACACACATATAATCATCAGAGTTTAAGCAGTTTGGAAGCATAAACTAAAAGTGACGTCATCAAAGGTCACTATCATAAACACTGTACATTATAATATGGTGAATATACATAGAATTTGTGTTTAAGTACAAAACTGTACAATATATCCCCTCAGGGTACAACAAAACCAAAGCAAAGGCAAAATATAAAACATCAGAGCCACATGCTCATGTCATCTATGCCTAATGTTTCAAAGTACAGCTATCCCTGCACAGGCTTCTTGCCTTGGGATCTATCAGCTCCTCCTGAGGATTCACCTGCAAGAATATAAGTCCCACAAACAGGGTGAGATATAAAATGCCAGTAAACTCAGGGCCCTTGAAGGTATTTCCTTCCCCTGGTTCACTTTCATACATATACATGAAAATAGTATATCACAGCAATCATTATCAACATCAATGAATCACTCAGTCAATCATCAATGCACATCTACCTGACCACAATCAGGCTATACTCATGGCATACAGCCATTCATCACATCCAACACTATCCTGCACAGGCTACATCTATGTATATAGGAACATCTCCAACCAGGAGGCTACATCTATATACTAGGAACATCTCATGGCAGGATCTCAATACATCTATCAGAGGCTACATCCGTATATATAGGAACATCTCCGCTTGGAGGCTACATCTATATAACGAGAACATCTCTTTATAATGAGGCTACATCTGCAGATATAGGAACATCTCCAACCAGGAGGCTACATCTATATTGCAGGAACATCTCATAACCTATCTCAATATATCACAGGAACATCTCACATCAGGTCTTACTCAATCTCATGTCATCTATCCTACTACCATAGGATTCAACAATCAACCCTGCAGGTCATAAGCTAGGCAATTCATAGCCATACATATCAACCACCCATCTCAGGTGCAACTTGCATTTCAAGCATCACATATCAATTCCCTTCACACAGGGCATAAATCATCATTCAATAGTCAATCATAACAACATACAATTTCCACATACATGCATATATTCATAACAAAACCATCCCTCCATTAGGAGCATGGTGGAACACAGAAAATGATGCACATGCAAGAACCAAGAGCTTACCTGCTCTAGGCAAAATACCGGCTCTCCCGGCCTCGTGGTCACCACCACTAGAACTATCAAGCTCACGTCCTACAGAAACCAAATACACAATGTATCAGTAACGGTCCTAAGCCGTTAGATCGAAAGGAAACTACAATTCCTTCCGCATAACCCATAACAATCACTTCACAAGTGATTCTCAGACCCTCAAAAGGATCCTACTCAGCCTACACAAGGCTCCAGAGTCTCTTCTAAGACTCTGATCAAAGCATATCCCTGCTTATACAGATCAATTCCAAACCTCTCAATATCACCACTTTCAGCTCACAAACAACATTCATACTATCTCATGAGCAACTTTGTCAACTACTCTAAAGTTCATACTAGCCAAATAATTAGCCTTTTACCTCTGCTCATACATACTCAGAGCCAAAATCAAACTTCATCAATAATGATGACTCAAGGCTCTAACTTCATCAGAGTAACCCTCTGAACATAAAACTCTACAGAGTCCAAGCCTAATAACGGCTCTAACACCTCCAAAAACACCTCTGAAGGTACTCAAAATCCAACCAAAACCAAAACACAAAACCAACGGCTGAGGCTCGAGTTTCTTACCTCTGTGTAGTCCAAACACACCAGGGAATCACTTTCCCTAAGGTAGATCGCTCAATCAAAGCTTCCTCCGCCTCTGATTCTTCGATTCCAAGGACTCCCTTAGAAATCTCGATCTCGCCGTTTACCGCCTCTTGTCGAGAATAAAGCTGGGTCTCTAGCTTATCTCGAGGCTCTGAACACTTTCTCAGTTGGGTCGGAGGTGTTTAGATGAAAGATGGAGAAGGTATAAAGCTCCAAGGTCCATCAATGGCTTCTCTCTCTCTCTTCCTCTCTTTTTTTTTCTCATTTCTGTCCAAATGAGCTATTTATAAAAGCTGACCCAAAAGTCCCGCGCGGATCGCGCCAGGTTCCGTGCGGATCGCGCCAAGGTTCGAACAACCCGTGCCATTAGCGCCAAGTCCACGCGAATAGCGTGAGATGGCCGCCAGTATTAGCCTGATTCAAGCCTTCCACGTGGATCGCGCCATGCCCCGCGCTGACCGCGCCACAGGTTCGAACTAGCCACGCGAGTAGCGCCATGTCCACACTAATAGCGTCAGAAGGCCGTAAGAATTGGCCTGATCTAAACATCTGGCGCGGATCGCGCCAGACCCCACGCAGGTCGCGCCACATGGCCAAAACAGCCTATTGCTTCCCTTAAGCTTCCTTTAAGGGATTCTAATGCATGATTATAACTCTTAATCATAAGCTTAATCTAGGCTTAATTTCATGCTTAAAATTCAAGGTATTACAACATTCAAAACATGTGAAGTTGGTGGAATTATTATTGTTGTTATCCTTTTTTACTGATGAACTTTGATGGCTTTCTGTTTTTGTTCCTTTTCATAAACTTGTTGAACTTCTGACTATTAGATTCAGGTTTTCATCACTTAAATCTTCTTGTTTCTCCACACTTGGTGATGCAGCTTTTAAAGCTATACTCTTTTGTTTTTTATCTGCATTCTCAAAATGTGTTAATTGAGATATTTCTAGCTCATATTCAATAGCTTACCGAAAAGTGCAGCCATAGACGTTTTGGAAAGGTCTTTTGATTCTTTGATAGCTGTCACCTTAGGTTGCCATGATCTTGTAAGACATTTCAGAATTTTGATGTTTAACTCTTCAACATCAAAGGTCTTCCCAAGACCAAGAAGATGATTTACTATGTGAGTAAATCTTGTTTGCATTTGAGATATGGTTTTTATGGAGTTCACCACAATCATCTTATACTCATGAATCAAAGCATGTTTCCTTGATCTTCGTACATCCTCTGTACCTTCATGAGTAACCTCTAACATATCCCACTCTTCTTTAGCACTTGTACACCTAACAGTCCTGAAAAACTAATCAGAAGAAAGTGCAGAGGTGATCATATTTTTAGCGTTAAAATCATATTGCATTATTTTTTTCTCAGCATCTGACATTTCATCCCAATCTTTGGGAATCAATTTAATAGTTTTCATAGGGACCAAGGAACCCTTTTCTATAGCAATCCATGCACCCGTGTTATTAGATTTTATGAAAATCTTCATATGATTTTTCCAAAAGCTAAAATGCTCTCCCTCAAACATCGGTGGACAATTTAGGGAGGCACCCTCTTTGAAATTAATCTGAGTAGTATTCATGTTTTTTTTATGAAAGATAGTGATCTTGAATAAATCTCAAGAACCAGCTCTTGATACCAATTGAAAATACTATGAACACACTTCAAATAACCAAGAGGGGGGGTGAATTGGTTAAGACCAACTTTAAAAACTTTTCTTGAAAACAATTTGTGGAATTTAAAACTAGGATCGTATCACACAATCACCCTTGATCAAAAACAGATTTTTCTTTCAATCTAATATCACCTTGAAATACATATAATGACTGAAATATCTCTTATTGATTGTATATTGATTTCCAAACAATGGTAATGAAAGATACACTGATAAAGAAATAATCACACAACAATTTATACTGGTTCACCTCACAAAAATGGAGGTTACATCCAGTGTCTTTCAACCAACACTAGGTTAGAGTTTTCACTATATCAAATTATTCTTGTACAAGCACAACAAGTGACAATCTTTATCAACACTAAACAAAGATTCTGAATTCTAAAACACTATTAGAATACAAGTCACAAAGATCTTGAGAAACCTACTTAAATCTTCAAACCTAGAGAACCATTCTCGAGAATGCTTTACAAGGAATTAATTTGAAATGTTACAACACAACAAAACAAAAACTCTTAGTAAATCTAAAAGAATGATTCAAGATAAACACTACCTGTGATCCATCATGTATGAATGAATGAAAAACGAAATGAGATTACCACACAATCCAAGTAGAATTAATTCTATAGCTCATAATCAATTTCTTGAAATCTTCTTTTCTTTAGCACATCCTTTCTAAAATTCAAAAATCTTGATCTTTATAAGATGTATTAATCACTATGGAATCAGTTTCTTGGACACTTTAGAAAACTTGGTTTTTCTTTGGTAAATCACTCAGATGTATTGAATAATTCGCACAAGTTCTATTTATAAAGAACTAACTTACAAAGGATTTTAAAAAACAGAATTAATTGACAATAATCAATTAATCCCCTAGTGTAATTGATTATTTGCCATATGTAATCAATTAAAGTAACTAAATAATCCATTAAATTGTTCCTCAGCAATCTGGAAAAAGATTACGAACAGATTAATCGATTATTCGGCAATGTAATCGATTTGAGTAGAAAAGCAGAGTTTTCTAAAAAGCCTATGTAATCGATTACGAGAAATGGTAATCGGATTAAAGCAGAAAAGCATGGTTTTCCAAAATACACTATGTAATCGATTAACTCAATCATGTAATCGATTAAAGTGTTCTTTATGGCTTTTCCATATAAGAATAAGAGCATTTTAATCGATTAAAGCACTGTGTAATCAATTAAAACAGTAAGTTTTCATTTTTCAAAAACAAAGCCATGAGAATTTGTTTTCCTTTGAAATCATTTAGTAACTTCTAAGTTTTAATAGCACTTACTTATGCAAAATCAATGAGACATGCAAATGGCAATGCAAGGATCACAAGTCAATGTACTTGAATCAAACTAAAACACATTGCACATGTCTTCATACTTGATTGGGCATGATAAGGCAAAAATAACTTTAAGCTAATCATCAAGCTTCTTCTTCATTCTTGCTTTTGATTCTTCTCGCAACTTCCCCTATATCCAACAGTATGCACTTGTTAGGGTATTACAAACTTGGCAACATTATCTTTTACCTAAGGAATTTGTGATCCATAGTAGTCATGAGTCTCTTAAATATTTGAAAAGTCAAGACAAACTCAACAAGAGACATGCTTAGTGGTACATCAAGGGAAATTTGAGGACTTGGGAGGAGTGTCTACCTCATATTGGGTTTGCTTATAATAGTACTTCCTTATCTCCTTTTCAAATTGTCCATGGCTTTAATCCTTTAACTCCTCTTGATTTATTGTCATTACCTAACACTTCTTCTATGATTAATCATGATGCTTTGTCTAAAGCTTCTTATGTTAGGAAATTGCATGAACAAGTGAAGGCATATGTGGAGAGGAAGATGGAACAATATGCTAAACAAGCTAATAAGCACAAGAAGCAAGTGTTCTTTAATGAAGGAGATTTGCTTTGGCTTCATTTGAGGAAGGATAGATTTCCTCAAGAAAAGAAATCCAAGATCTAACCTAGAGGAGATGGACATTTTAAGATTTTAGAGAGGATCAACAACAATGCATATAAACTTGAGTTGCCATGTGAGTATGGTGTAAGTAATACCTTTAATGTTTGTGATCTTTCTTTGTGTGATGTAGGTACAAGTGAGAGAGCAAACTTGAGATCAAGTTCCTTTCAAGAAGGAGGGGATGATGGAGGTCCGTTGCAAGCTCAAGGTCAAGAAAGAGAACTTGAAGGAGAACTTGAAGTACCTCCTTTGATGAGCTTTAGAGGACCCACGACAAGAGCTAGAACTCAAGCCCTTCAAGACCACATCAAAGCTAACTTGTATTTCTTGGACAAGCATGAAGAAGCACACCAACTCAGTACAAACACAGAACATGTCCTATCTGTGTTAATCAATTACCATTTGTCTGTAATTGATTACTAAGCAACTCAGTACAAACACAAAACACGTCCTGTCTGTGTTAATCAATTACCATTTATCTGTGATCAATTACTCAGCACTTTGTGAAATGGAAAAACTCTATGTTAATCACTTACATGACGAATTAATCGATTACTTTGTTCATACATCTTTTCCAGAAAACTCAAGAACAAATTAATCAATTAAATGAACAATTAATCGATTATTGAAGAGTAATTAATCGATTACATGGATGTATTAATCGATTACATTCAGTTACATCTATTTTTCTATATAAATCTACCAAAATTGAATGTAGAAACTTCAGATTTTGACAAATTAATGAAAAGCTGAATTGCTTGTGAGAGTTTCTCTCTTGTTCTTGTGCAAGAACTTCTTGGGTCTTATCAATGACTTCTCTCAATGCTATTGTGGTAATTCTTCCTAGACTTATTGGAGAGCTTCTCCATGGTGTCTTTCATCTTCATCCCTTGTCCTTTTTCCATCTTACATTGCTACACTTTAAAGCTTCCTACCAGCCTTGTGCTGCACGTGAATTGAGGGAAAGCTTGAGTTCTTGAAGAAATATTGAAGAGTGGGTTTCATTGCAAGGTAGATTGGGGAAATCAATGTCTAATGAGTTTAGACATACATCACTCATACTCATCTGATGAGTCAGAACCTACTTGTGAAGCTTGGTAACTTAAAAGAGTCACTAGAGGATATCAATCTAAGTAGTGTGGTCTATATTGCACATTATACATCTATTGGCTCATGATCTAAGCAAGTGTACCTAATCTAGTAGTAAAGAAACGATAAGTATTGTGTAACCTATCTACAAAGACTTGGTTCAATATTCAAGAATTGAGCATATAATGTTATCTAAAACAAGAAAAGAAGTTGAAGCATTCGCTGCAACGAGTTGTCAATTCCTTGTGGCAAATGAGTCAATGTTTTTAGTTTTCAAAAGATAATTTCATTGTAGAGAAACTTGAGTTTGCTATAGCGAGAAAATAACAATGTATGGTTTTTGAAATAAATTTTTGGAGCAAAAATGGAAATCAAAGAGAAAAAGTGTTGATGGCTTAAATTCCATAGTATTTGACATATGTGATTCATTTTCTAACCATTTTCTCAGTTCAATGCAACCAAGTTTCAACTCAAATTGATTAATCCTAATTTCTTAGGTGATTAGTCCAAGATTCCAAAGTTAAATTCATCATTCCTTAGGTAACCTGACCTAGAACTCAAAATATGAACAATGAATCTCTGTAATGCAAAAAATGGTGATTTCATTCCTAAAATCGAGTTCTCACACGATTCATATTTAGATATAGAATCAAACTTGTTTCCACATAATTCAATCCCTAAAGTTAGGTTGATCGAGCCTAAGCATGTATCTAAGCAAAAAATTGGAATAGGATCATATAACTAAGAAAATAACTGAAAATGAAGAATCACATACTTGAAAACTACTTCATTCAATCAACAACTTCAGTTTTTAGCACCAAAGGATCATTATTTGATCCAAAAGAACATAAAAATGAAAAGTTACAATGAAAGGAGAAGAAAGAAAAGATAGAGAGGAAAAATTGCAAATCTGAAACTTTGAATCTAAAATATGACAAAAGTTATAATCTGATATTTTAATGATATTAAGAAAGAAAACACCTGATGATCCAGTGAATGATATGCACATGAATGAACAAATCAGGTTGAAAGACAAAATTAATCTCAGAACATCTTCTTCCTTAACCTTTGAAAGAAACTTCTTACTTTAAAGAATCATTAAAAAACCCATAAATGTTTTAGTGTAAGCAAGAACTCAGAGAACCTAGAAAAATCACTTAGAACGTGTTTAGAAAGCTTGTGTATGCTCAGAATACGAATTGATCAAGTTACAAAACAAGCTGAGCCAAGGTTCTATTTATAACAAACTTTTGTAACTGTCAATAATCGATTAAACACGCTAAATAATAGATTAATTCACTCATGTAATCAATTAAATCAACTTGGTAATCGATTAAAGTGTTCTACAAGAATCTAGACATGAGCAACGTGAAAAATAGAATGAACACTTATGCAAATAACCAAGAGGGGGTGAATTGGTTTTACCTCAGAGTTTTTAAAATTTAAAACAATTTTGTACACAATGGAAGACTTTGAAAGAAGGATCGTATCTTAACCAATTAGAATATCAAACTTTTAAAATCAACTTTTATCTCAATCAACCCACTCTTAAGCTTCACACAATCTTGTGATGTTAACAAAAATAATACTTCAAGAACAATATGAATATGAACAGAAAATTACAATTACACACAAGATTTATACTGGTTCACCTCTCAACCCCGAAGGCTACATCCAGTTATACTTCTAATCAACCTTGATTAGAGTTTCCACTATAACAAAATGAATATCTTTACAAGCAAACACAAATCTCTTTTACCCACCCTAGGTAAAATTCAAAATCTAAACCTATAGACTTCTCAAAAGATCTAAGAACCAGAGATCCCCTCTCTGTTCTACCCACTAGATACCTATCTAGCAATGTTTTAAAGATACAAATTGTTATATCAACAACAAACCAACAAAACAAACAATTTCTATACAAAGCAACAAAGAAATTGATTAAAGAAAGATATCACCTGAACATCCTCAGTGAAATGAATGAGTTTAAATGATCAAACTAGACTGAGAATGAATGCCATGATCTTTCTTGATGATTTCTTTTTGACAAATGAGGCTTTAGCAAAAACTAATCATGAAAAGATGACTCAACACATGAGATTCTTCATGATTCTTGAAACCAAATCAATGAATGTTTCTAAAGAGCCTTGGTGCTTTTGAAATCTCCTGAGAGTGTGTTTACAAGGCTTACTTCGTAAAACTAAAAGTCTCT
>PYAF01004142.1:96508-127201 GCA_007407185.1 Glycine tomentella | reverse complement strand
ACCACACATGGTTCATCTTAAATTCTATTTCTCAAGCCTACTTATCACTTCAACAATTGCAACAATGATTCACATCAAGTATGAAACCTCTCAATCCAACCAACTTTTTAACATTTCTCACAATTTATGCAAATTAGAAATCCTATGAAAAACATGAAAAAGTGCCTAAATTCAATAAAAACAGCAACAAACAGCAACAAAAAGAAACAGACAGGAATAGACAATAAAAATATACAGACTCAAAAACTAAAACAGACAAACAAAATATATACAGACAGATAAACAGAAAACAAAAAATAACAGACATTGACAAACAGACAGACAGATAAACAAAAAACAGACAGAAAACAAAAAATAGAAAATAACCAGAATTTCAAAAATTTTAAAGACCCTTCACCTCCAACTTGAAATGCACAATGTCCTCAATGTAAGCATACAAAGAAATGCAACAAAGAGACAACAAATAAAAGAAGGGAAAAGGAAACTCCCCAAATGTCATTCAAGACACATCTTCACACAAAATTGGTAGGACCAAAGAGATGTCCTCCATAAGCTCTTCCTCCACTTGAGGGCTCTCATGAAATGCTTTGAGTTGGTGACCATTGACCTTGAAGACTTTGCCGGTACCATCATTTTTAATCTCAACTGCACCATGGGGAAAAACATTAGTAATAACAAAAGGTCCATCCCATCTAGATCGAAGTTTACCGGAAATAAGCTTAAGGCGAGAATTAAACAATAACACTTTTTGGCCACTATGGAACTCCTTTCTAAGAATCCTAGAGTCATGGAATTTCTTCATTTTCTCCTTGTAAAAATCTTGGAGTTCTCATAGGCTTCCAAACGAATCTCCTCAAGCTCTTGCAACTGAAGCTTCCTTTGCATACCCGCTTCATCAAATGCCATGTTACAACTCTTTACCGCCCAATAAGTACGGTGCTCAATCTCCACTGGAAGGTGGCATGCCTTACCGAAAACCACCCTATAGGGAGACATTCCCAAAGGTGTGCGGTAAGCGGTCCTATGAGCCCATAAAGCATCCTCAAGAAGCTTACTCCAATCTTTCCTGTTTGGTTGCACCACCTTCTGTAACACTTGCTTGATCTCTCTGTTAAAAATCTCTGCTTGCCCATTAGTTTGGGGATGATAAGCTGTAGCAACTCTATGCATAACCCCATACTTCTGAAGCAAGGATGCGAATGACCGGTTACAGAAATGGCTCCCTTGGTCACTGATAATGGCTTTAGGCACACCAAACCTGCAAAAAATGTTGGATCTCACAAAATCCACAAAAACTTTAGAATCATTAGTTCTGGTGGCCATAGCCTCAACCCATCTAGAAACATAATCAATAGCAAGCAAAATATATGAAAAGCCATGAGAAACAGGAAATGGACCCATAAAATCAACACCCCAGACATCAAAAATCTCACAGAAAATAATGGGTTGCTGAGGCATCTCATGTCTATGTGTAATTGTGCCTCTTGCTCTCTGACACTGCTCACAAGTGGTGGTAAAGTGATGAGCATCTCTAAACAAGGTGGGCCAAAAGAATCCACAGTCTAGCAGTCCTCTGAGGACCAAAATGACCTCTGGTAGGTGTGCTATGACAAAACTGAAGAATAGACAGAATTTCATGGTCAGGCACACACCTTCGGATCACTTGGTCACTACCAGACCTCCACAAATAAGGATCATCCCAAACATAATATTTAGCATCACTCTTAAGTTTAGCTATTTGGGACCTATATGCATTAGGTGGAACAACAGATGCACAAGGAAATTAACAATGTCAGCAAACCAAGGTGTGACGTGTGATGAATGCAATTGCATCAAGTGCTCAGGAAAATTATCACGAATGGGAAAGGACTCAAGAGGTCCTTCAATCCGGCTCAAGTGATCAGCAACCAAGTTTTCTGCACCACTTCTGTCCTTAATCTCAATGTCAAATTCCTGAAGAAGAAGCATCCACCTGATCAATCTAGGTTTAGCATCAGGCTTCTTCAACAGGTATTTCAAAGCTGCATGGTCAATAAAGACAGTGATATGGGAGCAAAGCAAGTAGGATCTAAATTTATCTAGAGCAAAAACAATAGCCAAAAGCTCCTTCTCAGTGGTGGTGTAGTTAACTTGGGTTGCATCCAACGTGCGTGAAGCATAAGCAATGACATGGGATAGTTTACTAACTCTCTGGGACAACACAGCCCCAAGTGCATAATTAAAGGGATCACACATCAGCTCAAAGGGAAGCTCCAAATTTGGCGGCTACATGATGGGAGAGGTAGTCAGCTTCCTCCTCAATCCCTCAAATGCCTCTTTGCAAGGCTGGTCAAATGTAAAGTCTACGTCCTTTTGGAGAAGCTTGGACAATGGTAATGCAATTTTACTAAAATCCTGAATGAATCTCCTATAAAAACCTGCATGTCCAAGGAAGGAACGTACTTCCCGCACAGAAGCGTGGTAAGGTAAAGAGGTAATCACAACAATTTTTGCCTTATCAACCTCAATACTTCTACTAGAGACCAAATGTCCTAGCACTATACCCTCATGCACCATGAAATGGCATTTCTCAAAGTTAAGAACAAGGTTAGTACTAATACATCGGTCAAGCACTCTAGAGAGACTATCCAAACATGCATCAAAAGAGGAACCATACACAGTGAAATCATCCATAAACACCTCCATGCAACTCTCTAATAAATCAGAAAAGATGCTTACAATGCACCTTTGGAAGGTGCCAGGTGCATTGCATAGGCCAAAAGGCATCTGGGTGTAAGCAAATGTGCCAAATGGACAAGTGAATGTGGTCTTATGTTGATCATCTGGTGCAATGTGGATTTGCATGTAACCAGAAAAACCATCAAGAAAGCAGTAATGTGATTTACCTGCCAACCTCTCTAAAACCTGATCAATGAAAGGGAGAGGGAAATGGTCCTTGCGAGTGGCCTGGTTGAGTCTCCTATAATCAATGCAAACACGCCAACTATTGGCGACTCTAGTCGGAATCAGCTCATTATCTTGATTCTTCACAACTGTGAGACCCGACTTCTTAGGAACCACTTGGACAGGCGAAACCCAAGTGCTATCAGAGATGGGATAGATGATCCCTGCAGCCAGTAGCTTCATCACTTCCTTCTTCACCACATCAAGAATAGTGAGATTCAGCCTCCTCTAGGGTTGCCTCACTGGTCTAGAATCATCCTCCAAAAGTATCTGATGCATGCAAATGGAAGGATTAATTCCAGGAAGATCAGCAAGTGTCCATCCAATGGCCTTTTTGTGGCTTCTCAAAACATTCATAAACTTTTCTTCATGCTCCAGTGGCAGACTACTAGATATGATGACTGGGAGCTTCTGAGCATCATCTAAATAAGCATACTTGAGGTGCTCAGGTAGTGACTTCAACTCCAAGGAAGGGGGCTGAATAGTGGAAGGTAAGGAAAGACTAGGGGCTGAGGGAAGTGGGATAGTAGGCTCAGAACTTGTATCTGTACCTGGAAGACAATCAAAGAGAAGTGCGGAGGAAATTTCCGCATAAATGGTACACACACAGCAGAATCATCACAGGTACAATTACAAGAACCAAGATTAAAGTCAGAAGAAAGATCAGAAAAATCAGAAAGTAAATCAGAAATATCTACACTATCAACTGCAGCATCAATGATATCAAGGAGAAAAACAGAATGCTCCTCTGCAGGATGACTCATAGCCTCGAAAATGTTGAACTGAACAATGTCATCACCAAACTCCATAGAAACAGTTCCTGCATGCACATCAATTTTGGTCCTTGCTGTCATCAAGAAAGGTCTCCCTAGGATCAATGTGGGACCATGGCTAGAAAACTCATTCTCCATATCCAAAATGTAAAAATTTGCTGGGAAAATCAAATTATTGATCCGCACCAGCACATCTTCTATAAGTCCAAGTGGAAGTGCAGCACTCCTGTTCGCTAAGTGGATGACAACAACAGTGGGTTTCATCTCCCCAAGGTGTAGTGCTCTATAAACTGATATGGGCATGACATTAATGGAGGCTCCAAGATCACACAAGGCATCTGCAAAAGTAATATCTCCAATGGTGCATGAGACACTGAAAGTGCCAGGATCCTTGCACTTCTGTGGCAAGGTGGATAGTGGGATGGCATCAACAGCTTTACCATGGATCAGTGCGGAAACATTCCTGCCCATCTTCACTTGTTCATTTCCCTTAAGCTTCCTCTTGAGGGTGCATAAATCCTTCAAGAACTTTGCATATTTTGGGATCTGTTTGATGTAGGTGTGGGTGTAGGTGCAGGTTGCTGGAACTGTGGTTGTTGTCTAAAAGGAGGAGGTTGGTATTTAGTGGTGGCAGGCTGGAAGGGTTGTTGTGGAGGGCTAAAAGGCTGTTGTTGTTGTGGACCAGGACCATACCTCAAATTTGGATGATCTTTCCAACCAGGATTATAAGTGTTGGAGTAAGGATTATACTGCTGTTGAGGTCTAAATGACTGGCCAGGTTGCATGGCAGAAACTTCAGCAGGTTGTTCTGTCTCTTGGAGAGTGGGGCATGCATCCATGGGATGATCAGGGGTACAACAGATACCACAGAGCCTTAGTTGATTGGCTGCCATCACATTCTGTTGTTGCCCAATAGCAAGCTGCCTCAAGGGATGTCAACTCAGTCAATTTGTTCTCCAATCTCTGGTTATCAGCAACCATAGAGACAGAAGCTTCATTTGCAGCCATCACCTTAGTTGTTGTAATTCTAGCACCAAATTGTTGATAGTTGGCTGCCATGTTAGAAATCAATTGCCTTGCAGCAAGAGGGGTCTTTTCCATCAGAACGCCTCCACTAGTTGCATCTATCATACTCCTATCCATCAACATCAATCCTTCATAAAAATACTGAATTAATAATTGCTCACTGATTTGATGGTGAGGACAGGTAGCACACAACTTGTTGAATCTTTCCTAATACTCATACAAAGATTCTCCAGGGAATTGCCTTATGCCACAAATTTCCTTCCGGATGGATGCTATTCTAGAGGCATGAAAAATTTCTCCAAAAATCTTCTCTTCATGTCAGTCCAAGTGGTGATAGGATCCGGTTGAAGGTATAACCAGTCCTTAGCAACACCATCCAGAGAGAAAGGGAATGCCTTCATCTTAACATAATCCTCATGAACATCATGTGGTCGCATGGTGGAACACACCACATGAAACTCCTTAAGGTGTTTATGTGGATCCTCACCAGCAAGTCCATGAAACTTAGGAAGCAAATGGATTAGTCCAGATTTCAATTCATAACTGACCTCAGTCTCAGGGTATTGAATACACCAGGGTTGGTAAACAACATCAGGTGTAGCTAACTCCTTAAGAGTTAGGTTGTTATCAGCCATGATATCAAGATGTGTAGAAGTAGAAGGAGTAGAAACAGATTCAGAATCAAAGTCAGAAGATACTACACTACTGTCTAAAACTACACTATCAAAGTCATCTAAGTCATCTAACCTAGGGTTATGTCCGTTTAATCTGTGAAATGTCCTATCTATCTCAGGATCAAATGAATGTAATTCACTTGATGTGGACCTAGTCATACACAGTTCAGCTCATAAGGAACAATAAACACAGACAGCACAGAAATATCAAACAGCTATGCTACCAGGACACTATTAACTATATATGCTGAAATGAAATAGAAATTCGAAAACTGCCCTAAAAATTTTTGAAAAAATCTAAAAAAATAACAGTGAATGCCTAAAAATCATGATTGATTTTTGTGATTTTTTTGGTGATTTTTAAAAATCATAAAATTAGAAAATTGCCCAAAAAATGGTCTAAACGATGGAATATGGCGATTTGGACCCTTGGTGAACGTGTTACTCCATAACAAGTTTAACTTGATGTATGAATTTTTCTGAGATAGTTTGCTGTGAAATTACCAGAATGCCCCTACGCCAATTGTAAAAACTGGTCCAAAACTCCTACTTAGAGTTCGAATTTGCCAATTTGAACCCACACCCAACCCCTAAAGGGGTTGTTTTTGTTTAAAATGGGGGATAAACCTTGGGAAACAAATTGCAACTCAAACTACACAAGTTGGAAAAATTTTGGGACAGCAAAATGACACTATAAAAACAACTACACTACACTACTTTCTCCCTACTACTACTCTGTTTTTTTCTCTATTTTTGCTTTGTTTTCTCTGTTTTTTGGCAGCACACATTAACTACATCAACTCTACTTCATAATGCACAGCAACAACAATGCAAATATGTGACAAAGTGCAATTATGCAACAGAATATCAATATGCAGTGAATGTATGAAAATGATTTTTTTTAATATATATAACTACTACTGTGAACTATTTAAAGCTAGCACACAATAAACCGTGTCCCCGGCAATGGCGCCAGTTTTGATAACATGTTGTTGACATGCACCAAAACAATTTTACTAAGCTAATTCTGTAGCACAGAGATAACCTAGGTTGACTCAGAGACACGATCAATATGGTTCTAGCTTCAGTTCAATGGTAACAGTGAGGGGGGAATTTTATCAAACAGTTTGTGTGCGTAAGTAAAACTTGCAAAAACTTAAACTAAAATTAAAGAGTAACACCGAAACTAACAGAATTCAAAAGAAGTAATGTAAAATAGAATTTAAAACATCAATCCAATTCACCTCACCAAGCAATTCGAATCATCATTGTTCTCAGAAATTAATCCTATCATGAAAGTTCATTCAATCTCATTAGAAGCAACTCAATCGACTTAATTCCTAAATTGATTGAAACCACAACCCTAACTAAAATATCATCCAATTAATTCTGTGATTAATGTTCGAGATTAGGAAATGAATCCATAACCTAATCCGTTTTCAATCCTAAACGCATTCATAATCATGAAAACAGAATAGCAATTGAAGAAGAAGATGAACATTCACATAGGATTCAAAATACTAAACCAGAACTCAAATTCTCCTTGTGCTTGGGTTGGATCCTTGAATTGATTGAGGATCTAGCCTTCCATGATCATCATCAGTGAAAGCCCTATGAAATGGTTGCACGAAAATGGAAGAACAGAAAAACAAAAATGAAGAACAATGAAGAACAAGGGTTTGATTCTAAAAACTAAAGAAATGAAAAATAAAACTTGTTTATTGAAATGTAAAGATTGGTGCCCAAGTTTCACTAAAGTCACTAATATATGTAGTGACTGAGTTTTGAAAGTAAAATGGGCCACAAACAAGCCCAACAATCTAATTATTTGCTATTTACAACCAAGAAATGCAAATTCGCAGCCCAAAATTACAAGTGCAGATGCGCTAACTTCCAAGCTTAAAATGACCCTCTAAATGACAGAATTGGCCTCGGGCTATTTCTAGCAAACTTGTAGATCTTTTCGTTATATTTTCAGGGACTCCTAGAATGCTCCATTCAGAGATCGGTAGCTCCCTATAGGTCCTACACAAGTCAGATATGTCAAGTGAGCCAAAAATCCGAAAATACGCAACAATTAGCAATTAAGCCAACTGACTTGCTTAGGCCAAAAAATGAATTAGAATAGGAAAATAAAGGTCTAAGAGAGGTCAAATAAGCTAAGAAGCATAGAAAAATACTCAACTAAAATCACTCCATCATGTATAGAAAACATAAATTGCATGATTGTGAGACTATTGCACTTACTGAAGAGTGCAGTGCTATCATCCAGAGAAAGCTTCCACCAAAGCTGAAAGACCTAAGAAGTTTCAATATCCCTATTGCAATAGGGAATATTAATGTGGGAAGAGCACTATGTGACCTTGGGGCAAGCATAAATTTAATGCCATTATCAGTTTGTAAGTCCCTTGGTATTTCTGAATTGAAACCCACCAGAGTGTCTCTACAACTTGTAGATTGCTAGTTGAGAAAGCCTACAGGAGTAATTGAAGATGTTCTGGTTAAAGTTGATAAATTTATTTTTCCTGTAAACTTTATAGTCTTAGATATGGATGGTGAAAGTGAAATACCTCTTCTTTTAGGTAGATCATTTTTAGCTACCGCCAGAGCTTTAATTGATGTAGAACAGGGAAAATTAGAACTTAGGATGGATAATGAGTCTATAACTTTTAATGTGTTTGATGCCATGAAAAATCCATCTGATGAACATGATTGCCTTAGGTTAGATGTTTTGGATAATGTGATTTGTGCAGGTCCCACAGAAGAAGAGGAACTTGAAGAAGAATTAGGAATGCAAAGCCATGAAACCATACCAGAAAATTCTGAAGTAGTAATGGAGGTGCTGGAAAAAAAAGATGACATTCCAATTGGAGCACCAAAAGTTGAGCTGAAAGAATTGCCAGAAAACCTGAAGTATGTGTTTCTAGGTGAAAAAGAAACATATCCAGTTATCGTTAATAGAGGGCTGGAATTTCATGAAGAAGAACAACTGCTGAAAGTACTCAAGGAGCACAAGACTTCCATTGGATGGTCTATCTCTGATTTGAAAGGTATTAATCCCTCCTTTTGTACTCACAAAATTCTGATGGAAAATGATGTAAAGCCAGTAAGACAACCACAAAGGAGACTCAATCCTACAATGAAAGAAGTGGTAAGAAAAGAGGTTGTGAAACTGTTAGATGCAGGAATGATTTACCCTATTTCAGACACTGCATGGGTAAGTCCAGTCCAAACTGTCCCTAAGAAGGGTGGGATGACAGTCATTCAAAATGACAACAATGACTTAATTCCCACAAGAACTATCATTGGATGGAGGATGTGTGTGGACTATAGGAGACTGAATGATGCAACTAGAAAGGACCATTTTCCACTTCCTTTCATGGACCAAATGCTTGAAAGGCTAGCTGGTCATGACTACTACTGCTTCCCAGATGGATATTTTGGGTATAATCAAATCCCAGTAGCACCAGAAGACCAAGAAAAGACAGCCTTCACATGTCCATTTGGGGTGTTTGCCTACAGAAGGATGCCATTTGGCCTATGTAATGCACCTGCAACATTTCAACGGTGCATCTCCATTTTTGCTGACATGGTAGAAAACGGACTTGAGGTATTTATGGATGACTTTTCTATTTTTGGCTCTTGCTTTAATTCATGTTTGGCTAATTTAGCTAAAGTTTTAAAAAGATGTCAAGAGAAAAACTTAGTTTTAAATTGGGAAAAATGTCACTTCATGGTCCGTGAAGGAATTGTTTTAGGCCATAAGATTTCTGAAATGGGAATAGAAGTTGATAGAGCTAAACTGTTATTAATTGAAAAATTACCTCCTCCCGTTAATGTGAATGGTGTATGCAGTTTCTTAAGACATGCAAGTTTGTACAGGAGATTCATGAAGGACTTCTCCAAAATTGCAAAACCCCTCAGCCAATTGCTTGAAAAAGAAACAGAATTTTGCTTCAATAAGGCTTGCCTTGATGCATTTAATATACTGAAATATAAGCTTACTACTGCACCTATTTTAATAGCCCCTGATTGGGCTTTGCCATTTGAACATATGTGTGACGCCAGTGCTTATGCAATTGGTGCTATTTTAGGACAAAGAAAAGACAAGCGTCTACATGTCATATACTATGCTAGCAAAATTTTAAATGAGGCACAAGTTAACTATGCTACAACTGAAAAAGAAATGCTAGCTGTAGTATATGCATTAGACAAATTCAGGTCCTATTTAGTTGGTTCTAAACTTATTGTTCACACTAACCATGCAGCTCTTAAATTCTTGATGAATAAACAGGATGCAAAGCCACGCTTGTTGCGTTGGATGTTATTGTTTCAGGAATTCGATTTGGAAATTAAAGATAAACCTGGAGTAGAAAACAAGGTAGTTGCTCACTTGTCTAGGATTCAGGAAAAAGATTTGCAAGATGGACCAGAAATAGAAATTAATGAGTCCTTTCCTGATGAGCAAGTGCTAGCAATGCAACTCAGTCCATGGTTTGCAAATATGGCAAACTTTAAAGCTGCTGGAATAATTCCTGAAGATTTTAATTGGCAGCAAAGGAAGAGATTTCTGCATGATGCAAGGAGGTATTTCTAGGATAATCCTTTCTTATACTTTCAATGCACTGACAATGTTATTCATAGATGTGTGGCTGAAACAGAAGTCCCGAAGATTCTGTGGCACTGTCATTCTTCAAATTATGGAGGACATTTTGGAGGGAATAGAACTGCACAGAAAGTCTTGCAAGGTGGCTATTATTGGCCAACACTCTTCAAAGATGCAAAGGACTTTGTTGTGCAGTGTAATAGCTGTCAGAGAACTGGTAATGTTTCTCGCAGGGATGAAATGCCACTGAATAATATCCAAGAGGTTGAGTTGTTCGATGTATGGGGAATTGATTTTATGGGACCTTTCCCTAAATCATTCTCCAACCAATATATCTTGGTTGCTGTGGATTATGTGTCTAAATGGGTAGAGGCTGTAGCTCTACCCACCAATGATGCAAAAGTGGTGGTTTCATTCTTGCGAAAAATATTTTCACTCGCTTTGGGGTACCAAGAGCTATAATCAGTGATGGAGGTACCCACTTCTGCAATAAACAGTTTGATGGCTTGCTAGCCAAGTATGGAGTCAAGTACAAAGTAGCCACCCCATATCACCCCCAGACAAGTGGTCAGGTAGAAATCTCTAACCGAGAACTTAAAAGAATTCTGGAAAAGACTGTGGGGACATCTAGAAAAGATTGGTCCAAGAAACTTGATGATGCACTGTGGGGATACCGAACTGCATTCAAAACACTTATAGGTATGTCACCTTTCCAACTTGTGTACGGTAAGTCTTGCCATCTTCCTATTGAGTTGGAACATAAAGCTATGTGGGCAACAAAATTTTTAAACTTTGAACTGTCTAAGCCTAATGAAAAAAGATTACTACAATTAAATGAGCTTGATGAGTTCAGGTTAGCTGCATATGAGAATGCCAGGATTTATAAAGAGAAAACCAAGAAGTGGCATGATAATTAGATTCGCCCAAAAGAATTTGCCCTAGGTCAACAGGTTTTGCTTTACAATTCTTGCCTGAGACTTTTCCAGGTAAGTTGAAATCCCGTTGGTTTGGCCTATTTCTAGTGCGAAAGGTTTATCCCTATGGCACAGTGGAAATATCCCCTTTAGACAATGATAGGTCTTTTAAGGTAAATGGATACAGATTGAAACATTATTTTGGAGGGGAAATGGATAAGAATGCAGTTTCTATTCCATTGAATTCACTGGATGATTAAAAGAGTGATGCGTCAGGCTCGTGACGTTAAACAAGCGCTTCTTGGAAGGCAATCCAAGACTTTTTAGTTGCTGCTTGAATTCATGCAAATTTTAATTGATACTTAGTTTCTTTGGTTTTGATGATGCTATTTGTTTCTAATTAGATAGATGTAGGGTTTAATTTAGTGTTTATTTGCATTTTAGTATAGGCTATTCATGTGAATATTGAGTAACCTCAGAGGTAAAATGATAAAAAGCATTAAAAAGGACTGATGAGCAATCAAAGGTTCCGCGTGAACCGCGTGGAATGTCACGCTAATCGCGTCATGACAAAGAGAACATTTATTTAAAGTGCGGGTTATTCACGCTGGTCACGTGGACTGTGGCGCTGATAGCACTATTCATTTGAACCTATGGTTTTGATTCAAAGTTATCACGCTAATTGCATGGATATGGCGCCAACCGCGTCAAGAGTTCGAACCAAGGCTCCTTAATCGCACTACAACGCGAACCGCGTGGAATACAACGCCACCAGCGTCAGAGGTTCGAATCAATTGTTCCAATTTAAGCTTATCACGCTATTAGCGTGGTTTATGGCGTGATCAGCGCGGCAAGTTCGAAAGGTTAGACCCCTCATTCACTACTGACGCGGATCACGCCATAAGTGGTGCGGATTGCGCGAAGCCTTGAGAAAGGTTTTTTAAATTGAAAAATCAAATTGCGATTTTTGCTCACAACATCCCCAAAACTTCTCTGAACCTATAACTGCCATTAACTCACATTCAATTAGCAATATTGCCGTTAGCAATCATTGCCATCACCATCATTATAAATACCTTCCACATTCACTTCATTCCCGTCATCTGGCCACCCCCATTGCTGCAGAGTTCGAGTTTTTCCTGGTGTCCTGTGTTGAACGATCCATTCATCTCATCTTAATCCATGGCAAGTGATAAGGTACGATTTCATTGCTTAAATATGTACATTTTCTGAAGAAGCATTAGGGTTGGGGTCAGGGGTAGGAAGTTGTAGAGCAACAATGGTGGAATCGCGATTTCAAGCAATTCGCGTGGCATGGGCGCGATTAGCGCCATCTTTGTTTTAATGTTATTTTCTTTGGGTGATTGGCATGGACATTATTTTTTTGAATGATGAATAAACTCTTTTGCCTGGCATAGTTCTTGATGCGCTGGTCATATTGAATTTGAATCCCATTGTAAGTTGTTAGGTTGGGTTTGACTAAGACATATGTGGTTTGGTACTATGTTTTGGGAATAGGTATGATTATGTATCTGTTTGTGCTTAAAAATGTGAATTATGACTGAGCCTTATTGCCTTGTTACTGGTATAATACTAAATTGTTAAGCAATTACTCATAATTGAATTGATTTGGTGTATCATGGATGGACTTGGGCCTGAAGGTAGTTGTTTAAATTTTAACTATGTTGTGATATCCTTGAGTGAGATTGATTCATTAAGCAAGGTCAAATAATAGAACTAGTTTTGTCAGGAATAAGAATGAATTATGAAAATGAGCTTTGACTCACACATTGAACATGGTAAATGCAATCATTCATTAAAATTTGGAAGTGCTTGAGGTTTGGATAATTGGAATTGAGGAAACTGAAGCAGATATTCTGTTGCTTGTTGTCATTACTGTGAAAGTGTTTGGACTACTTATATAATTGTTGAGACATTTTGTTTGTGGTATAATCTTGATTGGTTGAAAAGATTCTAGTACCCATTCCATTGATAAGAAAGTTGGTGAACATGAACTGTACCCAAAGATGGCTTAAGCAATCGCGATAAATAACTTAAAGATATTAACTAAGCTAAATCTGGGAATCCTGATTGAGCTATTGATCTCTTTATACTTGTGTGCATATTGCTTTCTGGGTTAACACATTATGATGATGGATTCACTTACTTGGTGTGTTGTATATGTTATGGGACTCCATAAGTGTCATGATTATATCCTATGGGGAATGCAATTGAGTACTTCATGGTGGTGTGAATTTACTGTATTTTGGCATCCTTGAGTTCTAGACTGGTTCACTGAGTATGATTAATATTAGAACTTATTTTTGAAGTAATTGATTTGGTTGTGCCATTTGGTGATAGGAGTAAATCTAAAACTGTGAATTCTTAGTTGCCTTCAAGAAAACTGATAAATTGTGGCCAAATTAGTCTATTGTGTTTTGATTGTTACATGGAATGAATTAAATTTGGGAATTGTTGAGGTTAATCTCATGCTTGTGAATGCAAACTTCCCTGAATCATATTTGTACATGGAACATTTTTTTGAGTTTCAGGGTAAGCAAGTAGAAAAGAGAAAGAAGAAAAGCACAGCTGCGCCTAGCAGCAAGCGGGCCTGCGTTTTGGGTTATGATGAAGCCCGCTTCTGCTCCTTTGAGTGTCAGGAACGATTTGACATGTGGTACCTGCCCAAGAAAATCATTCCCGAGAAGAAGATCTTGTGGGAAACCTTACCTGAGGGCAACCCTATCTTGGAAGTCATCATCAGGCGTCAGTGGCAGAGGCTAGTCAGCTTCCCTGAGCCTAGTTCTAGCTCGATTCTTAAGGAGTTTCTAGCCAATGTTGACCAAGCTACAGTCGATAGTCGGAGGGTCATTTGGGTTAGAGGAGTACAAGTCCCATTTGATGAGAAGACTATCGAGAGATTTCTCGATACCCGTTATCCATTCGACGGTTGTGAGTTTAGCCACTTGTTTCTGAGGATGCAGCCTGATGTCTTGACAAAGATGTACAGTGATGACATGCTGCAGCTGGCTGACAGGGTCCGGCATGTGATCACGGGCTTATATATAGGCTGGAAGATGAAAGCCGGTTTAGATTAGGTCCCGGAGAAGATGCAGAAACATGATTTAGTGGGTGATGCAGCATTTTGGCACCAGTTTGTGAACCACACAGTCATTCCCTCCACAAACATGACTGATGTGAACGTAAAACGAGCCATCCTTTTATATGTACTCCGGTGTGAAGGTAATCTTTACATTGCAAACATTTTATCTAACCAGATTCTTCACATGATTCAGGACGCTAGCAGTAAGTCATGGCTAGCTCACTGGTCCTTGATTTCTCACCTGTGTCGACAAGCGGGTGTTGAGATCCTAGATGAGGAGCTAATGGATGTGCAAATTGCTTCTCTGATGAGCCACAAGACTTACCTTAATGCTATGAAGAGTGCCACAGAGGAACAGATCATCAGAGCTTCAAAGCTAACACCAGAGGAGCTTGCTGCGAGGAGTCCTCATGAGGCACCTCAGCCTGAGGATCTTTAGCCACAGGCCGCTGCACCACCTTCACCACAGCCTGCTCCACCTTCTTCTCCTACCCCGAGGGCACTCGGACGTGAGCTTCTGTACGAAGACTCACCCAACTATCTATCTCTTCAGGCCTTCATCTGGACTCAGCTTGATTATCAGACATGGATGTTAGAGGACCTTTGCAGGCAGCACGGTGTTGACACTAGCGCATACCAGCCACCAGTGATGTCACCACCAGCTCCTACTCCTCTTGGACCCTCCGATGCTACCGAGCCATCCACAATCATTCCTGACCCATCTCAGGCTACTGTGGCTGAGGATGAGATGAGAGAGGGAGAGGAGTGAGGAGTGATTAAGACCATTTTATTTTCTTGTTTTTACTTTCTTGTTTAGATTTCAGTACCTTTACATTTTTGCAGTTAAGACATTTGAATACTTGATGCATATATAGTACTGCTTTATGATTAAATTATTTGTCATTGTGTTCTGTTTGGATTAATGTTTCGTTTGGGTTGTGATTTCACAAATAATGCACACGTGATTGAATATTTCAATGGCTCTGTAACCTTGTTAGTTATTGCTGGGGACAACAATTTTCTAAATCTGGGAATGACGCATACGCATTATTTGACAAATCACAGTCAACAAACAAATGATGTCTAACAGAAATGTTCCTCATTAATTTTTAGATTATTAGGTTTCATTAAGATTGTTAAGTTTCATTAAATTTTCATTTTAGTACTGCTCAAATAAAGATTAGAAACATATCATATTTTCCTCAGAATAAAAAAAAATTGTGGGATCAGTGATGGATAGGATATCTCTGGTAGGAAGCTTGAGTGAAATGAAATATGTCATGGATTGCATGAAACATGATTGGAATTGTGACTGTTGGTATATGATATACATGTGAAGTTGAAATGATGCTTGATATGAAGTTAACAGAGTTTAACTTGAGTTTATTACCTGTGAGGATTGAGCCATACAGTGATAATTTTTTTTTTTAGAGAGACTCCACTTTTATAGTACTCTAGAACTTGATTTGTTTCTCTGGATGCATGTATGGTCTGATATGATTAAGGCAGTTTATTCTTCTAAAGCCAGGGCCAAATTGACTCACCTTCAGTTTCTTTCCATTTGCTACCTCTTTGAGCCTAAACCTTTCATTTCATATGCCTGAATTGTAACTGTACACATTGACCACCTTCCTTGAGGCTAGAGAAAGAAAGAATCAAGTCCACTGATATTGAAATAACAGGGATAATTGTCCACCAAGAAGTTAAAGAAAGGTAAGAGGAAAGACAAGGTTACCAAGAAGACAATTTCGGGTTTTGTGGTAGAAGGCCAACATAACAGATCTGGAAAAATCCAAATATAGTGAACGGTCCAGTTTGGGAAAGAACAAGTCTGAAATACCAGCTGGTAGATGTGAAAAGCTTTGTTTTGTTGTTTGATTGCTTTGTTTGTTTAAAAAAAAAGTATAATATTATCAAATGAAATAAAAATTTGCCAGATTTAAAAGGATGTGGACAGGAAGACATGAGTTATGGACTTGGGAAATTCGGTCTAAATCTAGCTTTATTTTAGCCACTATCCAAAATTTTCCTACCCTTAAGCCAAGCCAAGTTACAATCCTAAAAAGACCTTTTGATCAGTTATGCATTTATGTTTCTTATCTCATGATTCCATCTTTCTTCTTCACTAATAACACTAGTGCTCCCCATAGAGACAAACTGGGTCTCACAAACTGCTTATCCAACAACTCTTCTAACTGTTTCTTAAGCTCGACTAACTCTATAGGAGACATCCTATAAGGGGCTACAGATATTGGTCCAACACCAGGTACCAAATCTATAGAAAACTCTATCTCTCTCTCAAGTGGTAGGCCGAATATATCCTTAGGAAACACTTCTGGAAATTCTCCAACAACAGGGAGGTCACCTAGAGAAACTTGGTATCTACTTCCAGGTTAGACAAAATCATGTACACTTGAGCATTTTCTTTCAATGATGACACAATTTGGTTGGCAGAGATAAACATCCCATTTTTACTTACCTCAGAATCACCAAACACCATAGTTTTATCAAAAAGTTCAACAAAACATGGTTGGAAGATAACCAGTCCATACCCAAAATAACATCAATTTGGATGAGAGGTAAACAAATCAGATCAATAAGGACATTTTCTACCATAAATTTCTACAAGACAATTCAAACACGCATTATAAGTCGAACCATAACCACTAGATGGAGTTTCTACCATAAGATCACTATTCAAAGAAGACACAAAAAGTTTAAGTTTCTCCACACACAAACAAGATACAACAGAATGGGTTGCACAGGAACCGAATAGCACAAGTAACAGAATCCCATATCTTCCTTGGTAATGAGGAAAGTACCTCACCAACTCTTCGAACTTAACTGTACACTTAGCCACAGTCATACTCCCTTGCTTAAGCTCTAAGAATTCTATCTCCTTCTTGTTTCTAACAGCTTCAGGAAAGTATTTCTCTATAAATACCCTCTTAAAGGTTTCCCAGGTCACAGCTTGACCTCAGCCTCAAAGCTTGGAGAACATCAGCTATTGCATAGTCATTCCAGGTACAAGGTTTTGAAAAATCATCTGCAACTACAATTTCAGACACATCAAGGTTTTTGAACTCTGCAACTACATAACAACTACAATTGTGGCAGCATTTGTCTACAATTTCCCTCAAAGTCAAGGATGCAATTGTACATCAAGGTTTCTTGCTAGTAATTTCTTATAAAAATCACATCATTCTTACCATTGACTAGGTTGGAGGAGGTTAGATATGGCACAATGTACTTCGTGTCATAATTGTAATCACACGAAGGCAATTTTCACTTCTTTGAAGTCAAATCTACATGTAGTATACAAACTTCAAACACTTTTAACCACATAATAAAATTACATGGCAGGTAATTGATTACTTTGCTCATATATCTTTTCAAGAAAACTGAAGAACATTTTAATCAATTGAATTTGGTTTTAATCAACTACATTGATGGTTTTAATCGATTACATTGGTGATTTAATCGATTACATTTAGTTCAACTTTGGCATAGGAGAACAAACACACCGCCCTTAGCAGTCGAACTACCTGGTCGACAGGTTATCTCTAAATACCTTAATATTTGAATATTATTGATAATGTTACAACCCCCTTATCAAGTGATAGGTAATTAATTATCTATAAGAGATGGATTATCTATAATCTATTGGATTATCTACAAGTTATAGATTATTCACTAGCAATTATTTATAAGTCACAACTTATCTACTAGCTATTATCTACAAGCTAGGAATTATCTACAAGGATTGTTACGCCACTGTAACAACCCCAAAAAACAAGGACCCGAAGCCATCACTTCTTGTGCACACCAAGAAATGAAAACATGGAAGGGATACACACAAGAAAAAGAGATAAAGCAATTTTATACCTATCTTAAGTCCCTACTCAATTACTCTTGAGAGTTGATGCCTTGAGAAATCACTTCTTTACAATAATTCTCTCTCAAGACATTAACACTTATTCTTTACTCTTTGTATTCCTGACTGCTTGCCATAATGTTCCTTTGCACTTCACGAATTACCCAAATGGCCAGTCTGATAACTCGTGACTAGGCATTGCAACTTATGGTATAACAGACATCAGAATTACAAACATGTTATGAGCACCCCAAGAAATCTCCACAACCTATGCATCACAACAATGTATGTCAGTCTCAAACCAAAAACAATCCAAACAACTACAAAACAGTCAATTACTCCAAACATCTAACATACAACAAGCAACCACAGAATGCACAAGAAACACAGTAGACTCACAACTCATTGGCCGAAAATGTTCGACCTACTCTGATACCACTAATGTAACGACCCGCCACGACGCTACAATATCACTGACTCTAATTGTGTGAATTTCAAATTTTAATAAAAACTCCATTAATTTGATTATGAAAATGCTAATAAATTTTTCATGATAATGAAATTATCATATAACTGAACAAAGACATAAATGGATACATATGGATGTACATTTAAAACATTACATGTCATTCACATGTCAGAACATAATCTAGTTGTATTTACAAATATTTACGTTGGGAATTACATGACCAACAAAAAGAATCAAGGGATTAACTCTGAAAGAGTTGATTAACAAAACACAACTCTTTTCCATAAAGAATTCCAACGTTATCACATCGGTTCGACGACTCCAACCAAAAAGAAGATCTCCCTCCAAGGTCACCTACTACTGCTCATCTGCTGACACGAATGAAAGTTCGCGATTATCACAGGTACAAACCACACGGTACAACAAATGCAAGGGTGAGTTTATTATATAAAACCAATAAGCATCAGGTAACAACAATTGGAAAGGAAACAACATTACCTACCACAATCACTAACAAAAATCCATGATTCCAATACACACTCAACAAACCAATCATTCAATACATTTCACAACTCAAACAATCATGCATAGAATGATGCATGCACCAGACTCATCTATCAACATGCAATGTGGTATCATCTTCATGGAAATAGCCTCTATCAGGAAAATGATGCAGTAGCTTGTCAAGGTCACCCTGTCATGCACAGGCCGCTCCTCCCATGGTGATTAGCCCTGAGTCACAAGGGAGTTCCAAACAAAGTGATGCACCCCTAGTACCCCCGTACGTACTGCCACCATCATATTGCCATCAATGCAAATGAAGTATGAAACATGGACATCATCAATGTATGAGCTGGCTAGGAATACATCCTTCCTCGCAAGGGTAACCCGTCATACACCCCCCATGTACATACATAACACCCCAATATGGGCTCACCCATGGACTGACCGTGGCTAGGAACACATCCTTCCTCGCAAGGGTAACCAACCGGTCACTGCATCCCACGTGTACATACACAGCATATAACCATGGGCACCATCAATGTATGACCTGGCTAAGAACACATCGTTCCTCGCAAGGGTAACCAGTGATACACCCCCTGGGGAATCCATGTATATCCACATCACACAATGACAACCATGGGAACCATCAATGCATAACCCAGCTAGGAACACATCCTTCCTCGCAAGGGTAACCAGTCATGCATCCTCATAGGTGTCAATATATATCCATATCACATAATGACATTATTAGCATCAACATAATCTCTTATCAATGTCATTATAAATATCCACATCACATCATCTAATTTCATCATTATACATATCAAAGTCATTTCATTTCAACATCATCAACTACATCAACATTATTTCATGTGTACATCATCAAACACATCATCATTATCTCATTTAATCATCACCAACACATCAATAACATCTCATTTCAACATTATCAATGACATCATTATCACCACATTCATCCACAATCCAAGTTATCACGAGACAGATATTTTAGGAAAATTTGAAATTAAAGAGGAAGAGTACAATATAGAAAACACACTCTTATGCCCATTTAAATTTTTGATAAAGAATTAAATAGGAAAACATATTATAAAATTTTGGGCAGAGTATCCTCTGTAATTAAGACTTTTCCCGAAAATCCAATCATCACAATAATAATATCATTCACAGTTTATCCATCAACAAGCCAATTCATCGCATCCCATTATTTAAAAATAGTTTTTCTTGAAATGAGCACACACAGGAACAAACACACATCAATCATAAATAAATCACATCCCATTAGTTAAAAACATAGTTTTTCTTGAAAACTAGCACATAACAGGGATAGGCAGTTATCTTCATTATTGGACTCCCTAACCCCCAACTATGGTATCTAAACTATCGCCAAAATAATAAACTCCTCGTACCTATGTATATCTCTCTGTTAGCTCCTTGAAAAGTTGTTTTGGGATCTCTCAAGTTCACGTGCTTTGACCCAAATGCAGAGCTTATATACCAAATTGAAGATGATTTATTATAGATTTCAAAAACAAGGCTAACGTTAGCATTCGGGGTCAAATATCCTCTCAAATTTAAAAAGGGTTAAACGGTGTTTTGGGAGTTCACATCAAAAGACATCATTTTGAAATTCCGATCACACCAATGTGACCGGGGTTCAACAAGGATCACAGAAATAACATCAATTTCATAAAAAGGAGATTTTTACAACATCTCATTTTCAGAGGGATTTTCAAAGAAAATGTAAAACTCCCAACAACAGTACCCAAAACACAAGAGACACTAAGAAAAGCTTAAACTAGCTAGGAGAAGACAAAGGAAACCAAGATTACCTCAAGGAATCCAAGAAAGAAGGATTTGAGGCTCTGTCCTCTACCGAATCCTCGGGTTAAGTTTTGAAGATTCCACTTTGATTAAAGTGTTCCTCTCCGTGTAGTGGTCCAACGACAAGGGACGGTGCCTCGTGGTGGTCTCCGGTGGCTGTGGGTGGTGGAGGAGCTTAGGAGCTGGTTTTGGGGGAGAGGAAGCCATTTTCGTGATTTTGGATGTTGCTGCACTATTTATCACCGCCTTCACTCGCCCAAGCGAGTTGACCAAATTTTTAAATTTTTGCTTCTTTGAAAAAATTAATGTCTCACACTTCAGACATTATTTTGACAATCCCAACGGTCAAAAGTTACATATGTGGGTTAGGAGCCCACCTTTAAAATTTGAAGGAGTTCCAACGATTAACCAATCCAAAATTATGATGTTACTACAACAGGTTTTTGGTCGAACTTGAAATCACTCAAATACAATGCATCTCAAACAAACTCCATATAACTTAACCTCTACACCATGAAATTGCACATGGATAATCCACATAACATTTCAACTAATCCTAATTAATAAAGTTATCAAATTATACAAGGAATACATTACACATATTTTAAGTTATCAAAATTTTAGTGTGTTACAAAACCACTATGAGGGGGAGGCATATGACAAAAGTTAAAAATCTTGCTATTTAACTTCCAATTTAGGTCAACAAAATGGGCAGTCAAAGTTATGAAATACTCAGTATTAACAGATGTCCATAAATAAGAAGTTAAACATATCCTACGAGGAATAGCACACAACAATTCTTTAATGATGGTTTTCTCCCTCTGATATATTCTCAACATATCAGCCTTAGAAGTATTTCTAGAAATTGGAATTACTTTAGAACACAATTAACTAATCAAAGCCCAAAACTCTAGATAGTCAACAAAAATGAAGGGCAGATTATGCCTAATCATTATATTACACAACAATTCATGTGCCACCATTTTATCTATCTTTTTTGCCTTCAACTTTCCTTTAATGTCTAAAATCATTTGACTTAATCTTCGGATTTGTTTTTCTCACATCTCCCAATATGACGATTTAAATGAGAAGTCCCAATTTTTTTCTCACCAATTACATATTTTTTTTTTGCCACAAGTGTTACACTTTGCCTTTTCTTTTCCATCCTTACCCACACCAATCCTAGTAAAAAATTCCAACATTCAGTTGTTGTGAGCTTAGTCTTTTTTTTTATTATCAAGTTCAACAAATTCTTTTTCATTTTCAACATCATCTTCCTTAATTTCATCATCACTAACAATAACATCATCACAAAAGGGTTTACTAATTGCCTCATCCATTTCAATTTTCAACTTCAAATCTTGTATTTTTATTTAATTGAACAAGTAAAACAAATAACATTATTTTATTTTTTACATGTAGGAAGAACTAAAATCATAAGCATATGCATAAAAAGAGACATGAACTACTCAATGGTGCCCCCATAATACATTGAACATACTATCCTCATGTCAACCACCAGATTAAATTACAATATCCCTCTTATCAATTCTAGATAAAAATTTAAAGGTCATGACTTTCTAGATGACACCTTATAGTAAGATAAAAATTACAACATACATAATTAAAATTTTAGATATTACAAAACTATGTTTATTTTAAAAACCACAAGACAATACAACCTCAAAGCATGATGGACAACCAGATGAATCAAAAAAATTAGCCAATGTACTTTATACTTCTGTTAACATCTTCCTAGCTAGATTGTGCAGAACAATTCATTCATAGAAATAAAGACATTAAAATCTTTCTCTATTAACCCATTTGGATAATAAACCTTTTCTAGCTAAATAATGACTTTTTCACTAGGAAAATAAATACATTTGGGATAAGTCACAACTTCACACCTCTGAGGAAAATAAAGACATTTGGGAATGGTAGAAGGAGTGGAATTGGCCACGAGGTTGAGACAAAATTATGAAACTAGACCTTGACTTCTTTGAGATTGGTGTTTTAACACAAACAATTGAAAGGGAAACATGGACAAATGTTGGAAAAAAGGCTATGATTTTGTTGAATTGTTACCAAAATGCTGTTTTTTGTTTGACTGACTCACTCACTGGCATAACACTTGAGAAAGTGACAAAGAATTTCTGCAATAGTGAAAACAAAACTCTTCTAACTCTTTCTATTATTATAGTATTAAAACACTAAAGGAAAGGTTTCAAAGGTGTAAAGCATACAAACGAGAATTGATAAAATGTAACTTGTTGAATGATCATGTGTCATATCATATCAGCTTCACGTTCTACTAATTAGTTTCAATAACTTCAATATCTAAAAAATAATAAGCTTAATGAACGATGGGTCGATGTGAACTCTAGCTTTTGATTTTGATGTATTATTTTACTAGCCTGACTATAGTAATTATATATAGTCCAAATTGAGTACAAAGATATGATATAGGAGCTGTCGTAGAGTAAAAAAAATAAAAACAATAATTTCTTACACCCATAACAAATTAAACAGTAACAGACTAACAAACAAAATGAAATCAAAATTTCTAAATTTCAAAAATATTCAAAGTTGTGAGATGGTGTCAAAGAATAAGAGAAAGGCGTTAGAGAGAGAGAGAACCACGAGCGGACGATGGTGATGGGCTGACAGTGTCGATGACGGTGGTGATGAGCTGACATAGTGACTATGAGAGAAAGAAGAGACAAGCACGTGGTGTTTGTGGGGTTTGAGGTTGCCAAAGTGCATTAGCGTGAAGCCCTAGTTGTCGAAGTGCAAGGAGTGGAGCCTTGGTGTGGAGGTTCTGTGACTGCAGTGTGAGGAGTGGAGGTGGAGCACTTGTGAGATTAGAGAGAGTGACAGAAACAAATAGGAAAAACCCTAAAGAGATAGACCCTATAACTTTTTTGTTTTTATTAGTAATTTAGTATTTAATATTTACTATTAATATTATAATAGTTAACGGGCAAGCAGGCCAACCCGCTCTGCATTGCCTCTAGCGTGACAAGCTAGCAGGTTAGGTAGGGTGGGCCACAACGGGCTAGTGAGTTGGGTTTTCTACCTTGCCCTACCAAATTAATAATGGGCTGGCCCACTTTGCCATCCCTATATGATACAAATCCCTATATTCAATGGCAGGTTAATCCAAAAGCAAGTATTTTGTCTTTGATGAATGGTTAGTAGGGTTGAAATGTGATAAGGAGACAGAGAAAAGTTTAAATGCAGGGAGTGGTGGGTAAAGTCATGTTTTGTGTATCATATGTTGTACAATGTATATTGTTGAGTATGTAGGAAACATAATGAGGTCGCATTGAAAACATTGTATTTAGTGTTGGTTGGTATGGATATTAATGATTCAAATGAGGAGGTCTGGAGTGCTCAATGATGGAATTTGTGTAGAAGTTGATTGGTTTTTGTGGCCAGTATTAGCTAAGGCCGATTGTGGGAATTTGGTTACTTACTTTTTTTTATTCTTAGGCTAGTTATTAAAAATTAATAATATGCCTTTATGTTAATAATTTGTAACCGCTCTAGCTCTTATTGTATAAAGAGAGTTACATAGTTTCTTGTAAAGGTTTTGGGTACCCTTTATGCGCAACTTCTTAGTATAATATAATATTTTGCTGATTAAAAAAACATTGTAACAGATTAGTTCCTTATAGAATTGAGCTATATACTAATAACAAGAATGATAATAAGTTTTCTCTCCTTGTGAGAAGCTTTCTCTCTCTTTGTGATTAGTTCCTATAGTTTCCATAAGAATCATTGATTGTCCTTTCCTTTTGTGCGAGATTTGATTCCTTTTCTTAGTGATTGAGTTCCTTATATACATCATCGAAGAACCTAGTATGCAAAAACTCAATCTAGAAGATGATGATGCAGATTTGGAGTTTACCATCAAACAAAATCCTGAAAATTCCTTCAATCCAACATTATGTTTAGTGGGAAGATTACTCACAAATAAAGCCATTAGGGTCCACATCATAAAAGATCGTTTATCCAATATCTAACAACCTCTCAAAGGAGTCACAATCACAACAATTCATACTAGATCTTTCTTTTTCCAATTCTATCATCACATGGACATCCAAAAAGTGATTAAGGGGGCCCTTGGAGCTTTGATAAAAACCTTATGATTCTTAGCATCATTAAGGATGGAGAACATCCAGTAGGTATCTTATTGTTTCATGTTCCAATCTGGATATTCAAATTCACAATCTCCTAATTGGCTTCATGATGAGAAGAATAATGCTCTAGTCTACCTCCCTTTCATGTGCACTAAGGTCCTTTTAGATGTATGCAAAACTCTGAAGAAGTCCAAGAAGATTAAGAAACCTAGTGGGTAGTCAACCGAAGTTTGCATCAAATATGAAAAATTAACTACTTCCTATTACCTATATGGAATGATGGGCCATGTAGACAATAGTTGTGCAAATTACTGATGTTGACACAAGATGATGGTTCTCACATTTAGGGTCCTTAGTTAAGAGCGGACCCTCATAACCCAATGTCTGTAGGTAGCTCAAGATACCTTTGAAATGATGTTAATGGTGGAAAAAAATTTCCAAACCAGTTTCCTTCCGAGGTAGGAGACGATCCATCAATTAATGGTGTGAGCCACACAACTATTATTGGCAATAATGTTAGAGACAACAAACTTATTGAATTAATGGCTGAGATTTTCAAAAATCCTAAGTTGATTGCAGCGAAATTAAAGCAACAATCGTTGATCAATAACATTGACACTAATGATGTTATGATTTTGGAACACAATAATGGTAACAACCTAACTATAGGAAAGAAAAAAGGCTACTAGGCGACCCTAATCATTCAGCTACTCCTATTCCAATACCCCCATGTTAACCTTACACCTACAAACCACCCTAGCCAAATACCAAACCTAATACCAAACCCAAACCCTTCATCCAGTAAAACTATCCCTAATCCTACCCCAAACCACAACATACCTTCGATTAATCTGATATGTAATCGATTACAATGTTCATGAAAGCTTTTCCAAGGTAAGTGAAGAACAAAATAATCGATTATTACGATGTTATAATCGATTAAAATAGCAAGAAAACCATTTTTCCAAAAACATTGGAAACAAGTTTGAAACTTAACCATTTTATGAAAGCCTTGTGAATTTTATTAAACCATTATAAGTTATTTATGAGTTAAAATGAATGCAATGCTTTAGGATCATCAGAATTGCTTTTCTCTTACATTTTATCCTAATTAATCTCCAAGTTGTCCTTTGCATGTTTGAAAGCTCAAAACATTAGACTTGAATCAATCTTGCTTATGCTTCAAGCAGCTCCCCCTGAATTCAACAAAAACAGGAAAAAACACTCGCTTGGGCGAGTGGGCACAAGCAGGTGACCAAATCCTATAAATAGCCATTCTAAATTAAGGAGAAGGGATGCTTTGGAGAGCTTAGACAGCTTAGGAACATAGTATTAGAGTAGGATAACATAGGGAGAGTGAGAGAAGTGAGAAATTAGTGTGGAACTCTACTGGAAAGAGGCGGTGATGGTTCCCTTCACCAATTCTTCCATTGAGGAGGTGCTCTCCACAATGATTAGCTAGTTTCTCTTAAGGATTTGATATAATCTTCTTAACCCTATGTATCTCTTTTAATATTTATTTATGTGTGAATTGTTTCTACTCATTCTAGTGATTTCTATAACACCTTGAAATTTCAATAACTTAAGATATATGTGTGATGTATTCCTTTTATAATTTGATTAATTAGGATTAGTTGAAATGTTATGTGAATTATCAATGCACAATTGCTTGGTGTAGATGTCAAGTTATAGGGAATTTGCTTCAACTGTGTTGAAATGAAGTTATTTCGAGTTTGACCCAAAACCTATTTTGATAAAATTCCAATTCTGGATTCGTTAACCGTTGGATCGTCTTCAAATTTTAAAGGTAGGATTTTCAAAATAATGTCTGTAACGTGATAAATTAATTTTTCACTGAAGCAAAAAATTCTAGAACAGGGTCAGCTCGCCTAGCCGAGTTTTTCAGGCATTTTTGCTCGCCTAAGCTAGTGAAGGCAGTGCTGAATATGTATTTAAGCTTCCAAGTAACGAAAATGGAGGTTTTTGCCTCCCACAAACCTTCCCCAACCTCCCATCATCCTCCTCCACCACCCACAGCCACCGGAGACAACCACGAGCCGCCGTTGCTTGCCATGAGACCTTGGCACGAAGAAGAACCTAACGGAATCTTCGAAGCTCTTCTCAAAGTTTCGTAGAGAATGGAGCTCCCAATCCTCCTTTCTTGGTTTCCTTGAGGTAATCTTAGTTTCTTTTGTCTTCTTCTAGCTAGTTTAAGTCTCTCTTGATGTCTCTTGTGATTCGAGTAACGTTATTGGTTGTTTCTATACTTCCTTTGAAAATCCTTTGAAAATGGGATGTTGTAAAATTCTCCTTTTTATGAAACTGATATCATTTCTGTGATCCTTGTTGAACCCTGGTCACATTGGTGTGATCAGAATTTCAAAATGAGGTTTTTTGATGTGGACTCCTAAAACACCATTTTAGCCTCTTTTTAAATTCGAGTGGGTATTTGACCCCGAATGCTAACGTTAGCCTTGTTTATGAAATCCTACTAAATTATCTTCAATTTAGTATATAGAGCTCCACATTTGGACCAAAGCATGTGAACTTAAGAGATCCCAAAACGACGTTTCAAGGAGCTAATAGCGGGATATAGATAGGTAAGGGGAGTTTATTACCTGGTTATAGTTTTGATACCATAGTTGGGGGCCAGGGAGTCCAACTATGAAGATAACTGCATATCCCTGCTGTGTGCTGGTTTTCAAGAAAAACTACATTTTTAACTAATGGGATGCGATGTATTTATGATTGATATGTGTTTGTTCATGTGTGTGCTCGTTTTCAAGAAAAACTATTTTTTAACTAATGGGATGCGATGAATTGGCTTGTTAATGGATAAACTGTGAATAATATTGTCGTTGTAATGATTGGATTTTTGGGAAAAGTCTTAATTACAGAGGAGACTTGCCTAAAATTTTATAATATGTTTTCCTATTTAATTCTTTATTAAATTTTTAAATGGGCATAAGAATGTGTTTTATATATTTTAGTCTTCCTCTTTAATTTAGAATTTTCCTAAAAATATCAGTCTTGTGATATGATGAATTGTGAATGTATAAAATTTCGATTGTTTGAAGACCTGGGGAATGTGAATCTCAGGCATATGTATTATGTATAGATGTGAAATGTGATTGCTTGTGATATCATTGATGATATTGAAATTGAGATGTCATTGATGTAATTGATGATGTTCGAATGAGATAATGTTGGCATGGTTGATGATGTTGAAATGAGATAATATTGATATGCATGATGATGATATGATGTTGAGGTTGATAATGACATTGATGAGAGATAATGTTGATGTGAACAATGTCATTGTGTTTGGATATACATGGATACCCATGGGGGGTGTATGACGGGTTACCCTTGCGAGGAAGGATTTGTTCCTAGCTAGGTCATACATTGATGGTGCCCATGGTTGTATGTTGTGTATGTACGCGTGGGATGCAATGACCGATTGGTTACCCTTGCGAGGATGAATTTGTTCCTAGCCACAGTCAGTGCATCGGTGAGCCCAGATTGGTGTGTTACGTATGTACATGGGGGGTGCATGACAGGTTACCCCTGCGAGGAAGGATTTGTTCCTAGTCGTGTCATGCATTGATGATGCCTATATTTCATACTTCATTTGTATGTGTGGAAATAGAATGAAGGCACGCGCGTACCTGTGAGTTTCAGTGGGCTGAGACGCAGGTACTAAGGGGTCATCAGGTTTGGAATTCCCTTGCGACACTGGCTGATCACCGGGTGGGGGAATGGCTAGTGCACGATAGGGTGGCCTTGATACCACATTGCATGCTGATAGATGAATCAGGTGTATGCATCATTCTATGCATGATTGTTTGAGTTTTGAAATGCATTGGATGATTGGTTTGTTGAGTGTGTATTAGAATCATGGATTTTTGTTAATGATTGTGGTGGGTAATGTTGTTTTCTTCCCAATTGCTGCTATCTGATGTTTGTTGGTTTTATATAATAAACTCACCCTTGTATTTGTTGTACCGTGTGGTTGGTACTTGTGATGATTCATGAACTTTTGTTCGTGGGAGTAGATGAGCAGTAAGTGACCTTGGAGGGAGATTCTTTTGTTGGAGCCACCAAGTCGACATGATGACGTTGAAATTCTTTTTGGGAGAGAGTTGTGTTTTGTTAATCAACTCTTTCTTAGTTAGTTCTTCGATTCTTTTTGTTGGTCATGTAAGATTCCTGGTGTAAATATATGTAAAATCAAATCAAGTGTTGATATGTAAATGATATGTACTGGTTCAATATAAGCATACATGTGTATTCAATTATGTAATTGTATCATGTGTATAATAATGGTATTATTGCGGAAAAAAAACTTACTACCATTTTCATAATCAGATTAATGGAATTTTAATTAAAATTTGAAATTTACATGACTAGAGTTTGTGATGCCGTAGCGACGAGGCGAGTCGTTACAATTTCATTTTGTTCTTAATGCTTGATTCTACTTGATCACTAGTTTCATGAAAATAGATTCTAAGCTTGACTAGAAAGTGCCTTTAGGATCTAAAGTGAATGATTTTACTCTTTACTAGCATAACGTTTAGATTTCAAATAGCACGAGATTATGATTGTAATGTTGGGTTATTTACTTCGTATGCGAGGAATCGATTTGGGGTGAATTAATGTGTGCATCAGTAATGATAGAAAAATGATTTATACATGGTAATGTTAAATGGATACTAAGAGTATGAATGATGAAACCCAATCCTACGTTCTCATAAGTTAATTAAATTCATTTTATTAGTTTCCGTACTTTTCCGTAATTTCCGTTATTTTCACAAAACAAATGAAATTTTTCTTATATTTGTTGTACATAACTATTGAAAAGTTAAGTTTTATTTGGATAAGCTGAGTAGCTCAAGTCCCTGTGGAGACGATCTTTTATAAATTCTGTAACTTACAACGACAAATTGGTACGCTTGCCAAGAGTCTAACAAGTTTCTGGTGCCGTTGTCGGGGACTTGAGTCGCTCATTCAGTTCTTTCAAATTTAATTTTTCAGTTGAATATGACTTTTTCTTTACTTTCATTATTTTGATTTTGTATAAATTCTCTTATGTTTTATTTTATTTTCACTAACCTCGGTACTTACGAGTTATTGCAAGTTTGTTCTTTTTCCTTTTTGAGGTAAATTTCTTGCAGATACATCGTTATTTAATTCAGAAATTACCAAGACTATAAAGGAAAAAAAACATAAAGGAAAAGAAACAAACAACCAAAGAGCCACCGAGTGAATCTTCTGATATTTTCATTCTCCTTCACCAGTAAAGCCACCTGTAATTTATATTATGACTGATAAAGGAGGGGGAGAAGATAATAGTGAAAAACAGATGAATACTTAAAACAACCAAGAGGGGGGTGAATTGGTTGAAAAACTTTGCCCAATTAAAATTTAAATCAGAGTAGCCAAAGGATCTTTTTCACTTATTAGAAATTCTTTTGATACCAGAAATCAATTTTCAGATTCAAAACAAATCTTTAAAACAAAATCAGTCTTCAATCAATCTTCCCCTTCCAAGAGCACCAAAAAAACAGAGTATCTCAAACTGTGCTTTGAATATGATTCACAAACAATGTAATAAGCATGTAAATCTGAGAAAATTAAAGAACACACCAATTTATACTGGTTCACCTCAAACACTATGAGGCTACATCCAGTTCTTCACTCAAAACCAGAGAGAAGTTCCACTATTGCAAAATATTCTTTACAAGCAATTACAAATCTCTCTTTGTCAACCCTAGACAAAGTTCAGCAATCTAAAACACTATTAGATCCTTAGAGACACCCCTT
>PYAF01004142.1:84528-96408 GCA_007407185.1 Glycine tomentella | reverse complement strand
TTCTATTTAGCTCAATTAATCGATTTCGATTTCCTGTAATCGATTAAGCCAGTCATTACTACTTTCTCATTTTTTGCCTAAGTAATCGATTAAACCGATGTGTAATCGATTACAATGCTCATGGCTTGTATTCGGAAGGCTTCTAAGAACAAAATAATCGATGTCACTAATCTGGTAATCGATTATTTCTGTGAAAAAAATGATTTTTCCAAAAACGTAAGCCTTTTTAATCTTCCTAAATTGATTTTCTTGATTAACCTCATTAATCTTATAATTCTATATGAATGACTAATGAATGATATGCATGCTTGGATTATCAGATCATATATTTTCTATTTATACAATCAATTTGACTCACTAAGGATTCACATCCTTGATCATTACTTAGCTTCCTTTGATTCTTCCACCCTTTGCATGTTGAAAGCACAAAACACTCATCCATGATCTTCATTGATGCTTTGCTTCATTTGAATCAACAAATAGACCACCAAGGAGGACTCTTTGTGACTATGCATATCAACAAGGACCAAAGCATTACAACAGCATAGTCATACCTCCTTTCAGTAAAAATGTTGTAGAATTAAAGCCCGCATTGCTCAGTCTGGTTGGATCACAGCCTTTTTCTGGAATGGATCATAAAGATCCATACACTCATTTGTCTACCTTCATGGAACTGTGTAGTACCATGGGAGCTTCTGATGAAGATGCTGAATTTGTCTATCTCAGAGCTTTTCCATTCTCCTTGACGGGTAAGGCAAAGACATGACTCCAATCCCAACCAAGCAAAAGTCTCAGCACTTGGGAAGAATTGGAGGAGAAATTCATTGCTAGATTCTTTCCTCCATCTAGATTCATAAGCACAAAATCAGCAATTGCTACTTTTCCCAAGGTGTAGATGAACCTCTCTGTGAAACATGGGAGCGATTCAAATCATTACTGCGGAGGTGCCCTAACCATAACTTTGATGATATTGCACAACTACATATTTTCTACAATGGTTTGAGACCTCAGACAAAGATGATTCTTGATGCCTCAGCTGGAGGTACTATGATGTCAAAGAGTCCGGAGGAAGCAATTATAATCATTGACTCCATAGCAGCCAATGATTACCAGTCTCACCATGATAGATCTCCGATTCAAAGGAAAGGTATAATGGAGCTGGATACTCAGAATGAAATTCTAGCTCAAAATAAGCTCTTGACACAACAAATAGAGGCCTTGACCAAATAGAAGGCCAACTTCCTCAACAATTTCAGCAAGCACCTGATGAATTCCATGAAGAGGAGGCTTATTATATGCAAAATAAAACCAAACCTAAACAAAAACTTCCAAGGAAATTACCAAGGCTATGGAGGTGGTCCAGGTTCAAATCAGCCTTATGGCTGGAGGCAGCAAAATGATAATGCATATTATGGTCCTACTAACTCTTCTTTTGCAAGTCCCTCTAACAACTCTTATGCAGGTTCTTCAAATATGTGTCCACTACAACAAAAACAACAAGAAGGTCAATCTGATAGAATATAAAAAATGGAAGATACTCTAACTCAGTTTATGCAGATGTCCATTACAAATCAAAAGAACACTGAGGCTTCCATTAAAAATCTTGAAGTTCAGGTTGGACAGCTTGCAAAACAAATATCTAAGCATCGAAGTGAACCTTTTTTAGAAAAGACACAGGTTAATCCAAAGGAACCAAGAGAGTGTTTTAGAGTGGATGTCTTGGATAAAGTAATTTCTGACTGCAAGAGCTTGTTTCAAAGAAAAGATTGTTCAGAGAAAACATTGACTGAAGCATTTAAGGAAATAAGTGAATGTGAAGAAAATGAGACTTTAAATTGTCTCCAACAACTAGATGCTTTCAAGGAAATTCCTTATCAGCAATCTTTCTTTGAAGAATTGTCAGAGGAAAAGAAAAATCAAGAATCAATAATGGAGGTAAATGCAGTACTTCCACATTTTAAAAATGTTTTTCTTCCAGGTACTTCACAGGAACCAGTTATCAATAAATCAATTCTCTCTGAAAAAGAAAAGAATCTGGTGCAAATTTTGGAGGAAAACACAGAAGCCATTGGCTCATCACTATTATCCAATTGCTGGGAGCCAGATCCATAAAAAAAGGCATCCAGCTAATACGACGTTAAAGAAGCGCTCCTGGGAGGCAACCCAATGTTTTTAAACTTTGTCTTAATTTATGTTATTTTAATTTTATGTCTTGTGTTTTATGAATTATATTCATAGACTTTACTTTTGAATTGAATTTTATGAATTTCTAATCTGCTTTGTTAGAACTATCATTGCATGACCTTGAGACAGGCCTATTTGTCAGGAGGAAGCAAAGCAGATGAGGATGTGGACATGTGATGAAACCCAATCCCACTTTCTCATAGATATATTTCATTTACTAAAGTTTAGTAATTTTACGTTACCTTCACAAATGAAATTCCGCTCAACCTACTTGTACATAACTATTAAGTTGTTAAGTTATATTTGGACTAACTGAGTAAGCTCAAGTCCCTGTGGAGACGATCTTATAAAATTTTGTAACTTACAACGATAAATCGATACGCTTGCCGAGAGTCTAACAAGTTTCTGGCGCCGTTGCCGGGGATTTGAGTCGCTCACTCAGTTCTTTCAAAAATAATTTTTTAGTTGAATAGGACTTTTTTACTTTCATTATTTTGATTTTTGTATAAATTCTCTTGTGTTTTATTTTATTTTCCCTAACCTCGGTACTTAGGAGTTATTGCAAGTTTGTTCTTTTTCCTTTTTAAGGTAAATTTCTTGCAGAAAAATTGTTATTTAGATTCAGAAATTGCCAAGATCATAAGAGAAGGAAAAGAAACAAACAACTACAAAGTCACTGAGTGAATCTTGTTCTATTTTTATTCTCCTTCACTAGTAAAGCCACCTCTAAATATGGCTGATAGAGGGGGAGAAGAAAATAAACCACCACGGAGGATTCTTGGTGACTATGCGTATCAATAAAGACCAAAGCATGACAACATCATAGTCATTCCTCTTTTCAGTAAGAAGGTTGTGGAATTGAAGCCCACATTGGTCAGTCTTATTGGTTCACATCCATTTGCTGAACTTGATCATGAAGATCCATACACTCATTTGTTTACCTTCATGGAGCTGTGCAGTACCATGGGAGCCTCTGATGTAGATGCTGAAGTTGTCTATCTCAGAGCTTTTCCGTTCTCCTTGACTGGTAAGGTAAAGATTTGGCTTCAATCCCAACCAAATAAAAGTCTTAGCACTTGGGATGAAGTGGAGGAGAAATTCATCGCCGGATTCTTTCCACCCTCTAGATTCATAAGCACCAAATCAACCATTACTACTTTTTCCCAAGGATTTAATGAATCTCTCTGTGAGACATGGGAGAGATTCAAATCATTACTACGGAGGTGCCCAAACCATAATTTTGATGATGTTGCGCAATTACATATTTCTACAGTGGTTTGAGACCTCAAACAAAGATGATTCTTGATGCCTCAGCTGAAGGTACCATGATGTCAAAGAGCCTGGAGGAAGCAATTGTAATCATTGACTCCATAGCAACCAGTGATTACCCGTCTCACCATGATAGATCTCCGATTCAAAGGAAAGGTATAATGGAGCTGAATACTCAGAATACAATTCTAGCTCAGAATAAGCTATTGACTCAACAAATAGAGGCCTTGACCAAATAGAAGGCCAACTTCCTCAACAATTTCAGCAAGCACATGGTGATTGCCAACAAGAATAGGAGGCTTATTATATGCAAAATCAGACCAGATCTCAACAGAACTTCTAAGGAAATTACCAAAGCTACAGAGATGGTCCAAGTTCTTATGGCTGGATGCAGCAAAATGATAATGCATATTATGATGCCACTAACTCTTCTTATGCAGGTCCCTCTAACAACTCTTATGTAGGTTTTTCAAAAAGGGTTCCACCACAACAGCAACAAAAGCTCAGCCTGATAGAATAGCAAAAATGGAAGATCCTCTAACTCAGTTTATGCAAATGTCTATTTCAAACCAAAAGAACATTGAGGCTTCCATTAAAAATCTTGAAGTTCAGGTTGAACAGCTTGCAAAACAACTATCTGAGCAGAGAAGTGGACCTTTGTCAGCAAACACACAGGTTAATCCGAAGGAACCAAGGGAATGTTTTAGAGTGGATGTCTTAAATGGAAGAATTTCTTGAAAATAATAGGAATACTTCACAATAACCAAGAGGGGGGGTGAATTGGTTAAACCTTGGTATTTTAAAATCAAATCAAATCAGAGTTTCAGGATCTTTATCACTTTCAAAACCAAGAAATCAATTTACCCAATCAAATGTCTCAGCTAAAGAATTCAATAGATCAAAACTGAACTTGTTGAACAATGAATGTGAATCAAAGAATTAAAGATCAATGAATTAGATGAGAATAGAGATATAGAATCAACACACAAGCAATTTATACTGGTTCACTTCAAAACATGAAGCTACATCCAGTTTCTTCCAACCAACACTAGGTTAGAGTTCCACTATTATAAAATTTCTATTCTTACATGCAATTACAACATCTCCCCTTTATCAACCCTAGATAAAGATTAGAAATCTAAAACACTATTAGCTTCTAAAAGACAAAAAACCAGAGACACTACTCTGTTCTTTACACTAGAGAACCTTTCTCTAGATACAAGCAAGAACCCACTTTACAATAGCAATCTTACACAGAAATTCAGAATGAATTTTACACACAACAATTAAGGAGAGAGATAACTTGATGATCCAATGAATGAATGCAAATGAATTACCAAATCAGGTTGAGAAGAAATCAAACTCAGAACATACTTCTCCTTAATCTTGAAAACATTCTTGCTTAAGAATCATTCAAAGACCCATTGATGTTTTGAATGAGGCAAGAAGTAAAAACACTTAGAAAATCACTTAGGAATTGCTTAAGAGGCTTGTGTATATTCAAAAATACGAATGATCAAGTTGTGAAATAAGCTCAGCCTCCAATCCTATTTATAACAGAATTTGTAACTAACTTTAATCGATTAAACTAATAATAGATTATTTTTCTTATGTAATCGATTAAAATAACCATGTAATCGATTAAACTGTTCAAGAATGATTCTGGGATTTGTAACGAGCAAAATAATCGATTATCCCGAGCTGTAATTGATTAAAACAGAAGTTTTAAAAGTTACAAAATATACTATGTAATCGATTACAATATTTGGTAATCGATTAAAGCAGAAATCATATATTTTCAAAATGAACGTGTAATCGATTACGATCTTTGGTAATCGATTAAAACAGAAAAGTGATTTTTCTCAGATAACCTAAGTAATCGATTACAATGTGTGGTAATCGACTATCACAGCAAGGCTTAAAAACATGATTAATTAAGTAATCGATTAAATTCATTAACAAAGCAGTTTTGTTTTAAACAAGGATCAAATAATCGATTATTCCGATAGGTAATTGATTACAACGTTCATAAAAGATTTTCCAGATTGAATGAAGAACATATTAATCGATTATAACCTTAAGTAATCGATTAAACCAGTAAAACTTGCATTTTTCCAAAAACTTTTCACTTAGATAAAAACCTTAATCAAATTATTAAAGCTTTGTTATTTTATTTGAAAATCATCTATTTAAATGAATGAATGCAGACCATGGATCACCAGATTAACCTTTCTCTTTACACTTGAATCAATTACAACTTCAAAGCATCTAGACATGTTGAAAGCTCAAAACCAATCTTGAATCATATTCTTCCATTCTTCATGATGCTCTCCCTATATCCAACATTTCTGACTCCAAAAAGTTGGTTCAAGGAAAAGATCGTTCAAAGAAAACATTAGCTGAATCATTAGAGGAGATGAGTAAATCTGAAGAAGAAGATAGTCTCCAACAATCAGATGTTTTCAAGGAAATTCCTTACCAATAGTTTATCTTTGAGGAATTGTCAGAAGAAGTGAAAAATCAAGAATCACAGATAAAGGTAAACACAGTACCTCCATATGCTAACAATGCTTTCCTTGCAAGGAATTTAAAGAAACCAGTTATCAGCAATACAAGTTCAAAAGAAAAGAAACTGGTAAAAATATTGGAGGAAAATACAAAAGTCAAGGGCTCATCCATATTGTCCAATTACTAGGAGCCGAAACCATAACAAAGTTGTCCAACTAATACGACGTTAAAGAAGCGCTCCTGGGAGGCAACCCAGTGTTTTTAATTTTTGTCTTTATTTATGTTATTAATTTATGTCTTATGCTTATAAATTACATGTTTGAACTTTACTTTTTGAATTTTATGTCTTATCTTTTTGAAAGTATCATTTGTTTTGTTAAAACTTAGATACAGATCCATTTTGTTAAGAAAAGGCAAAGCAGGTGAGGATGAAGAACGTGGTAGATCCTATTTGAATAGAGGAAACCAAGCTCCTCAGCCATGATCTTCAAAAATTTTGTGACATTTTTTTATATTTCTTTACTGCTTTGTAGTTTAAATTCAGTACTTTGTTTATTTAGTCACTATGTTTGCTTGAATCATTTGTGTGCATTTTTTATTCTTTTTGCTTGCACACAGAGGTTTCTCTCTTTTTGAAAATACACATTTTAAATACCTTTTGTTGTATTAACATGGTTGTATAAATCTTTTTTGGGGCATAACTGATATGTCATGTTTTGAAAAGAATCAACAGATAAATATTTTTAAACTTGTTTTTTTGATTTGGATTAGAACACCCTAAAATGATTTTAGGAAACTTTGAGAATGAAAAGCAAAGGAATGGTTTCCAAAGATCAAATGAAGATAGGACTTTTTACATCGAATTGATAAATAACATCTTTCGAAACACTGATTTGATTTAAACATGAAAACAGACCTTAAGCCTAAGTGAGTGTGTGCATCCACAGAAATTATATTGAGTGTCCTCACTGATATGTTTTATAGTTAATTTTGCATGAATTTCTAATTGTCACAACATATGATGCATGGATATGATTTAGGCCTTCTTTCTTTTTAAACATCTTTTTAAGCCACTAGCCAAAAAGCCATCCCAATATATAATGATTTACCCTTTGCAAGCCCCTTTTGAGCCAAACACTTGATATTTTGTTAAAACCCTAACCTAGAATAAGAATTCCCTACCTTACCTTAGGTTAGGAGAGCAAAGGAGGATTTTGTGGGAAACTTTTAGCAGTTGGATAGCTAATGTGATGATAAAGACTTTGTTTAAAATGAGGCTATTCATGTGGATTAAAAAGCTAGAAAAGCAAGAAATGAAAGAAAGAAAAAAAGAAAAAGAAAAGAAGAAAAAGGAAACAAGATTCCTTATGTCCTAAATTTTAGTATTCTATGAAAAAGGGAATGAATGGAAGGTTTGAGAAATATGGATATTTGGTTAGAGAAAGAAAGAAATAGGAAAAGTGATGACAACATGGTTTTATCCTTATTTGCTCTCCTATTCTTAAGGTACCTTTTGAATATCCAGAAAAACCAAAAAAAAAACTTCTTTTCTAGCCAGGCCCAACCCTAAAAAGCCCTAATGATCATGATAATTATGCACTATGATTTGATGGGAAATGAATTGCAAAATCAATCTATGACATATCAGTGTTGGAATTGAGATTAAACACTTACCTGTGGGAGAATTAAACACCTTTGAGAGGTTTTCCTCTATTTGAATCAAATCAGATGTTTCCTCTGATATTCTTTAGAAATGAAATGCGAATTGATCTTAATCTCATTTGGTTTTATGAATCTCATCTTTTGTTTCAATTCTCGAGGTTGACTATTTTTGAAAATATGTTCTGATCATTCTAGAAAGTTGATTCTTTACAAAGCAATGATCATAAGTATAGTCCTAGTATTAATTTACTTTGCTTGAGGACAAACAAAATTCTAGGTTGGGGGGAAGTATAAGTGCCATATTTTAGTTAAAATCATGTTTTACGGATGACACTTATCTTTTGATTCTAGTAATTTTGTTTATAAACTTGCCCTAAAACCTAGTTGTTTTATGTCTATTACTTGTATTAATGTTGCTTTTCATATTTCGAAAGATTAGTCCAATCATATTTTGTATTTTGATAGATTCCGAGATTCCAAGGCTTCCGAACAAGCAAAGCAAGCAAGAAGGGACTAAAAAGCAAACTTGGGAGGTACTACAAGCAAAATGGCCCATAAACTCAGCCAGGCCCAAAAGTTTTCTTCAGCATTAAGGTTCTAACAAGCCCAGGCAAGCTCCTCTAGTGCATTTAGCTCGCCCAGGCAAGCTTAAAGTCCCAAAATGATAACATTAGCTCGCCCAGGCGAGCAAACATAGGTCAAACCACTCGCCTGGGCGAGTGAAGCTAGCAGGAGGGAGATTTCTATAAATAGCCAACGAATTTTTGAAGCCAAGGCATCAATTCTTCATTCCTTTATTTCTTTAGTTTGTTGCTTAGCTTAGGAAGGTTAAATATTAGTATTAGGGATGTTAGGAAAGTGAGAGAAGTGAAGATTAGTGTGGAGACTCTGCCAAAAAGAAGCGATGATGGGGCCCTTCATCAATTTTTCCCGTGAGGAGGTTCTTTCCACTATGAGTAGCTAGCTTCTCTGAGGATTTGACGTAATCTTCTTACCCCTATGTCTCTCTTTTAATATTTATTTATGCATGAATCGTTTCTATTCCTTATTGGTAATTTCATTCTGTCCGTAATGCTTGATTCTACTTGATCACTAGTTTCATGAATTTAACTCTAAGTGAGACTGGAAAGTAATCTTAGGGTTTGAACCGAATGATTTTACTCATTACGTTATGTTGCTAGGAATAGGGCATACCGTTTTGATTGCATACAGCACATGATTAATGCTGGGGTATTTACTTCATATGCGAGGGATCGATATTCGGTAGATATCCTTAGAACTCGAATGCGAGGGATCAATTCAGGGTAAAATAGTGTGCATCAATAAAAATAGAAATTGATTTATGCACGGTAAAAGTTAAGTGAAACTAAGGCTAAGAATGATGAAACCCAATCCCACTTTCTCATAGATATATTTCATTTACTAAAGTTTAGTAATTTTACGTTACCTTCACAAATGAAATTCCGCTCAACCTACTTGTACATAACTATTAAGTTGTTAAGTTATATTTGGATTAACTGAGTAAGCTCAAGTCCCTGTGGAGACGATCTTATAAAATTTTGTAACTTACAATGACAAATCGGTATGCTTGCCGAGAGTTTAACATGTTTCTACACTAATATTTAACCTCCACACTAATCTTCACTTCTCTCACTTTTCTAACCTCCCAATACTAATATTTAACCTTCCTAAGCTAAGCAACAAACTAAAGAAACAAAGGAATGAAGAATTGATGCCTTGGCTTCAAAAATTCGTTGGCTATTTATAGAAATCTCCCTCTTGCTAGCTTCACTCGCCCAGGCGAGTAATTTGGCCTATGTTTGCTCGCCTGGGCAAGCTAATGTTATCATTTGGGACTTGAAGCTCGCCCGTGCGAGCTAAATGCACTAGAGGAGCTCGCCTGTGTGAGTTAGAACCTTAATGCTGAAGAAAACTTTTGGGCCTGGCTGAGTTTATGGGCCATTTTGCTTGTAGTATCTCCCAAGTTTGCTTTTTAGTCCCTTCTTGCTTGCTTTGCTTGTTCGGAAGCCTCAGAATCTCGGAATCTATCAAAATACAAAATATGATTGGACTAATCTTTCGAAATATGAAAAATAACATTAATACAAGTAATATACATAAAACAACTAGGTTTTAGGGCAAGTTTATAAACAAAATTACTAGAATCAAAAGATAAGTGCCATCCGTAAAACATGATTTTAACTAAAATATGGCACTTATCAACATGGCAGATCCTATTGATGATTTCATTGAAGGACACTGAGCTCTTCAGCCATGATCTTCAAAAATTTGTGATATTGTCTTTAAGTTTCTTTATCTCTTTGTTTTAAAATTCCGTACATCATTTCCTTAGTTACTTCTTTATTTACTTTGTTTGATGTTTGCTTGAATAGTGTTTATGATTCTTTTTGGTATTGTGCACTTTGATTGTGTACACAGAGGTTTCTCTCTTTTGGAAAGTACACATTTTGATTAAATTTTTTGTTTTTATAAATCTTTTTGAGACTTAACTGACTTACATGTTTTGAAAAGAATAAACAGATAACATTTTTGAAATTTGCTTTTTAATTAGATCAGAACACAACAAAATGATTTTTTAGGAAACTTTGAGAGACGAAAAACAATGAATGGTTTTCCAGATACCAAATGAAGGCAAATGTTTTTACATGGGATTGATAAAGAACATCTTTCGAAACACTGATTCAATTTGAACATGAAAATAGACCTTAAGCCTTAGTGAGTGTGTGCAACCACAGAAATTACATTGAGTACCCTCATTGATCAATTCTATAGTTGATTTTGCATGAATTTCTAATTGTCATAACATATGATTCATGGATATGATTTAGGCCTTCTTTCATTTTGTACATTTTTTAAGCCACTGGCCAAAAAGCTATCCCAATATATAATGATTTACCATTTGCAAGCCCTTTTTGAGCCAAACACTTGATATTTTGTTGGAACCCTAACCTAGAATAAGAATTCCCTACCTTACCTTGGGATTAGGAGAGCAAAAAGGGGATTTTATTTTGTAGGAAATTTTTATCAGTTGGGTAGCTAATGTGATGAAAAAGACTTTGCTCTAAAATACGGCTATTCATGTGATTCATAAGATGAAAAAGAAAATAAAGAAAGAAAGAAAAAGAAAAAGAAAAAGAAAAAGAAGAAAAGAAAAAGAAACAAATTCATGTTGAAAAATTCTATAAAGTTGGGGGATTGGAAAATTGTTATAAAAAGCATAAGATATAATATCAAACTAAGGTTTACTAATGATCGATCTCAAAAAGATTTTTGTTACTAATTAGCATTTATAAGTCCGATGTAATATCAAATACATACAGATATTAGTTCCAGTACATATTACAAATAACTTAAACTATTTTATTACAATCATAACAAAGCATCTTCAACAAAACATCTTCAACAAAGTCCCTCCTTCAGACATTAGCTTGCCAATCTTTTTACTGTTCATCTGCTCACCCAATTAAATTGAGGTCATAGTAGGTGTCAACCACAGACACAAAACATAGGGTAAGTTTATGATAAACATAATTTAAGCAATAGAATATATTCAATATGCAGGTATTCACAACAACATCCTCAAAGATGCATGATTCTCTTTTTATATGATGCATGATTCTCTTTGATTCTTATCATGTGGTACCAACAGTCAAGATAGCCCCATCCCAGTGGAACAGAACTTATCCGATCAGTCAGGGTATTGTAGTGTTGCAATAGGAAGGTCACCCACACTTCATGTGATCATCATGGGTGGCGTGGTCCTCACTGCCAATCACCCCCTATCTCAGACTCCTCTTGTCTGAATGCATGGACTCAGTTAACTATCTGACATACCTCCTCTCTGAGGCATATAACACAGACTAACCCCCGCCAGGCATATCAATATGAGACATATAAGACTGATTCGTTTATCTTATCACCTCATTTCAACATCACGTTTCAATTACTGTCTCATGTGCTTTACTCAGAAACTCAACACATCATTCATGTACAGAGATTCATAGAAACACTTAGCAACACATGAACTTCATAGGGATAACACATGAACTTCATAGGGATTCATAGAAACACTTTGATTCATAGAAACACTCAGCAACACATGAACTTCATAGGGATTCATAGAAACACTTAGCAACATATGAACTTAAAACACTTATTCAAACATAAACAACACTTAAATTATCTTTATCATAAAGCTTCCCTATACATACCTTGTATGTTCCTAGAAAGCTTGTC
>PYAF01004142.1:13978-28114 GCA_007407185.1 Glycine tomentella | reverse complement strand
TCTCACTAAAGTCACTAATATGTAGTGACTGAGTTCTGAAAACGAAATGGGCCACAAACAAGCCCAACAATCTAATTATTTGCTAATTACAACCATGAAAGTCAAATTCGCAGCCCAAAATTACAAGTGCAGAGGCGTTAACTTCAAAGCTAAAAATGACCCTCTAAATGACAGAATTGGCCTCGGGCTATTTGTATCACACTTGTAGATCTTTTTGTTATCTTTCCAGGGACTCCTAGAACGCTCCATTCGGAGATTGGTAGCTCCCTATAGGTCCTGCACAAGACAGATACGTTAAATGAGCAAAAATCCTAAAATACGCAACAATTAGTAATTAAGCCCACTTACTTGCCTAGGCCCAAAAACTGAATTAGAATAGGAAAATAAGGTTCAAATAGAGGCCAAATAAGCTAAGAAGGATAGAAAAATATTCAACTAAAAACCCTCTATCACCCGCGCTAATCGCGCAGATATCACGAGTTGAAAGACTGATCCAGGCATCTAGCGCGGGTCACGCGGGATGTGGCGCTATCCGCGTGGAGCTTACGAATTGATGACGCTATTGGCGTGGATACTGGCGCGAGTGGCGTGACTACTTCGAGTTGAATGCCTGTATTTTCCATCATGGCACGATCCGCACGGGACTTTGAACCTTGTTTTCTTCTTTATATGGTTGAATCTCCTCTTTTTGGCCCTGAAAACACATCTTGGTAATAAAAAGAGCTATAATCAAATATAATTGACAAACTAGCCTATAACTAATCTAATTCCTAATGATTTAATCGAAATATAACATAAAACTATCCTAAAACTAAGATGTGTTTGCAACACATCAACTAGCCTTTATTGATCCAGATAACAAAAGACAAGGCATATATCAACCATATCTAGATAGATATGACAGGAGACAGAAACTACCTCGCTCAGTATGGTATACACCACAGGGAACCTCAAAGCTCTCAGACTCTAGCCCAACGAGCTCCCAAAGCTCAACTCTGATGTGCTTCTCACCATGAGATCCATCAACACCGCTCTAAGCTACACCTGCAACATAAACCCCACAGAGGTGAGATAAAAATCTCAGTAAACTCAGGGTTCTTGGAGGTCTTTCCTCCCCCTGGTTCACTTCCAAATATATAATATCACACTTTGGCCTAACAATAGCCATCTCATCACATACTACCTATGCTATGTATAATGCACGCCTAACCAGGTCGGTGCACTCATCATAAGCACTGAGAGATCATTTGTTTATTGCATAAACTCTCTCAGCTCCATGAGCATAACGCTCACACCATCATCGCTATAACACCTCATGTCTACTGAGAGAACACCTCTCCAGTGGATAGGTTCTCTTTAACTTGTCCAATGCCTAGGGATGATCATCTGACAGGTACTTTATCTTAGGACTTACTGCCTTTGCCTAAGAAACTCATCCGACAGGTACAAATCCCCAGAGTCTCACTGAACCCTATCCAACACCTGAGGAGGATCATCCAATGAAGGGCTCTCCACTCACTCAAGATGTCTACCAGTACTCTGCCTAAGGAGGATCATCCATTTAAGGGCTCTCCACTCAACTCAGGACACTGGTACAATGTCTGAGGAAGATCATCTACTAAAAGGTACATTTCCTCAAGACATGCCCTCTCATTGCCTAAGAAAGATCATCTACTGAAAGGAACATTTCCTCAGGGCTTTTCCTTGAGTACCTGAGTAAGATCATCTACTGAAAGGCACATTTACTCAGGACTCTACCTATCCATGCCTGAGGAAGATCATCTAATTAAAGGCATATTTCCTCAGGACTTGCCGCCCAATACCTGAGAAAGATCATCCAATGAAGGACACATTCTCTCAGGGATTACATGGATGCCTATGGATTATCCCAAGGAAGATCATCCAATGAAGGGCACATTCCCAAGGGGTCCATAGTCCCTTATTCTCTGGCCAGAGAATTCTTACCTAATCACATAATCAATATAAAGCATGACACTCTCACAGTGTCGATCTAACATCAATACCAACATGCCATCATGGCATTTTCCTCAATATAACAGCAACACACAACATCAGTGCAAAGCGTAACACTATCACAGTGTTAGCTTATCATCCATCACAGAACACAATCATAGTGTTCATCAATCATTAGAATACCACCGGTATTTCTCTTATGCCCAATACAGCTCATTCCCTATCTTAGTGTTTGTCTAACACCAATTATCATATACATGTCTTATATACCTATCACTAAGACAATATCATTTCTAATACAATCACAGTGTTAGGTTTATTATCAATTACAGAACACTAGCACAGTATTCATCTCGTCATCACACAATACTATCATCAATCAGAACACTAACACAGTGTTCATTGTCACCATAATGTACACAACTACAAAACAGTGACCCCCAAGCAGGGAAATTACTCCAAAGAACACTGAGCTTACCTGGCATGACCGTGCTTTATCCTCAAGCTTTAGCTGGTTGGTCCATGCTGCTGGCACCCTCGTGTCTCGCCCTCTGGCAATCAAATAGCACAGTCAATATTAGACTCATTATACTAGGCATTTGACAATGGTTCTCAACCATTGAAATGAAAGAAAACATAATTCCTTTCCATAACCTCTCAGTCATCTAACTTAGGGTTATCAGGTTAACCACTTAATAGGTAGCTCATAGATCCTAAGCAGGATCTATCTCAGCCTGACTATAGCCTCAGAGTCTTTCTAAGACTCTATATTAGTCAATTCACTGTTCGATAAGTTCATAAACCAGCAGTTATCAAACATGTCCAAACCAGACATATTAATGCATATTCACCGTTTATTTGGCCTCATGAACAATTCATATAAAGGCACTTAGGTTCATACCTATCCCAGTACCTTCCTTTTACTTCGACCTTCTTCCTACTCAGGCCAATCTCAGGTTTTAAACCAAACTTCATCAGAATTTCAATTTCAAGGTTCTATATTCCTCAGAACACCTTCCTAATCATAATCTTCTAAAGAACCTAAGCCTAATTCCAGCCCTAACACAAATGGATTACTATTCACTCCATTACCCATTTCACAAATTAAATGGTGAAAGCTGAGTTTCTTACCTCAAAACTGTTGAAGAAGGTCGGAAAATCTCTTCTCCCAGCTCTGGCATCCAAGAATTGCTTTCTTCTCCCCTTAGAACTCAGCTCTTCGAGGTTCCTCAGGAAATGGGGTTTTCTCTCAAATCTCAGGCTGGAATTTGGTTCACACAAGGTTCTATTCATGTTTATTGGTGATTAGGAGGTGTTTAGGTAAGGTATATTGAAGTTATGGAGCTTCCCAAGCTCATCCATGGCTGCCTGGGTCAGAGGAAGAAGAGGAATAGTGATTTTTCCCCAAAAATCGCGTGAAATTGTCTTTTATACTTGGCCTGACCGACATGCCGTGCCAATCGCGCCACTCTGGCGCTGATGGCGCCAAAATCCAGTGTATCTGGCGCCCTTGGCGTCACTTTGGCGCTCCTGGCGCCAATTTCCCGCATCTGTGGGGCTCCTGGCGCCAACTTCCAGCATCTGTGGCTCCAGACTCCATCCGTCGCTAATTCTGTCGCTAAATCCGTCACTAAGGCTTTTGCGACAGAATTTTATAAATTTAAATTTTATTTCTTTTTATTCCTTTTATGAAAAGCCTAGGTTATTATACTTTACAATTCAATAAACAAGTTTTACATTTCTTTTTCTTTAGTTTTTAGAATCAAAAGTTTGTTCTTCATTTTCTCTCAAGTGTTCTTCATTGTTCTTAATCTTCTTCATTACCACTTTGCTATTCTTCCATTTTCTTGCACTTAATTCATGGGGCTTTCCTTGGTGATCATCATGGAAGCCTAAATCATTTATCAATCCAAGGATCTAACTCAAGCAAGAGAAGAATTGGAGTTCCGGTTCGGCATTTCGAATTCTACTTGAATGTTCACCTTCTTCTTCAATTTCTATTATGTTTTTATGATTATGAATGCATTTAGGATTGAAAGTGAATTAGGATTATGGATTCATGTCTTAATTTCAAATGATAATCACAAGATTAATTAAATGATATTTCAGTTAGGGTTGTGGTTTCAATCAAATTAGGAGTAGAATCGATTGAACTGCTTCTATTGAGATTGAATGAATGTTCATGTTAGAATCAACTTATGGGAATGATGATGATTCAAATAGCTTGGGGTAGTGAATTGGATTGATGTTTTCTAATCTGTTTTACTTTACTCCTTGATAATCTTGTTAATTTTTGCATTGTTCTTTAATTTTAGTTTGTGTTCTTGCATGTTTTACTTTACGCATACCAACTGTTTGACAAAATTCACCCTTATTATTACCATTGATTTGAAGCTAGAACCATATTGATCATGTCTCTAAGTCGACCTAGGTTAGCTCTGTGCTACAGAATTAGCTTAGTAAAATTGTTTTTGATGCATCTCGACAAAGCATTATCAATTATGTAACGCCTCTCTTTGCTCTCTCGTGCTTGATTGATTTTAGATGAAATTTCGTTTCCGCTTTGTATTTGAATGATTTTAGTTGTAAATTTTTCTTGGAAAATTCTTTTCTTCTTGCTTTGATTTTTCCTTTCGTTCGTAACATAGACGATTTTCACTCACCATGGTTTATACAAATACAGTTCATCAATACAAATTAGAATATAAAACAGTCCATGTTACATGTCCTTAAATAAACAGTCCAAATACATATCATAGGCCACAAAATAAAAATTACATCATTTTTATTCTCATCTTCAACTTAACATCCATACACATCTTCAATCCAACATCCATGCTCAGCTACTACTATTCATCTGCTCGCCCAAATAAATTGGGGTCATCACAGGTGTCAACCACAGACACAGAAATAGGGTAAGCATATGATAAACATAGTTTGAATAAAACATATATAAGCACAGATGAATAAAACCTTATTATACAACACATACAGTATACAGAACATTATACCAATGCTCATCATGTGATGCATAAGATGCATGTTTATCTTTTTGTATGATGCATGATTGAGATCTCAGGTTTTCCATAAATGGTACCATAGTCAAGATAGCCTCAATCACTGGTCCAGAACTTGCACGATCAGTCAGGGTGTCACAGTGGTGCACAGGAAAGTCACCCACACTACATGTGATCATCATGGGTGGCGTGAGTTCCCCACTGTCGAAGCACCCCCAGCTCAGACTCCTCATTGTCTGAACGCTCGCACTCAGTTCCTCTAACTATCTGACAAACAACTCCACGGTTTAACCCCCGCAAGGCATATGCATATGAAAATGCGTGAGTGATTCATTTTACCACATCTTTTCTCATTAATATTATTTTTTTTCTCAAATCACATAATCCTCAAAATTTAACTTCTTTAATAACTCATGGCATATGCTTTTAAAACAATACGTAAAGCTTCTTTCAACCACCACATAAAACTTATACATCATTTAAACACATAGCCATGGTTCAACTCTATGAACTCTTCACAGATAAATTATAATCATATCACCATAGTATATATCTCAACTCGTTTTTCATCATCAAATTTATAAAACCAATTAAATTTCATATAGATTCACAAAACACCAATCAACAGATTATTCTTAACAAAGTATATAGAATCACTTAACAACACATAAGCTTTGTAAAACCATATATGACCACATAGATTCCACCACATCAACCAATTTTATTTCTTTGTAACATTTTATCAAACACTTGGTATGCTTTTATGGAAACACTCAACAACACATGTAATAATACATAACTTTTACTAAAGCATTCAACCATACAAATATAATTCAAATCCAACAACAAAGATTCAAACAAACAACTTTTGAACATATTTCATTCATTGAAACAAATTATCAAACACATGGTAGACAACTTTGTTTTATAGAACACTTTAAAAGAAAGCTATACTTAACCATTAATCTTTATAACGTTCAATATGATCAACATGCTTTCAACATAATCTTAGCATAAATAAGCAAGTTCAAGGATTTAGAAAATACTTGTATCAAAACATATAACTTTAATTCAAATCACTTTTCTTTAAAAATAGTCATGATATATATATAAACCTAAGTCACTTAATATTCACCTATTAAGCTTAGATTCAAGTTATTCATTCAAAACATCATTCATTAACTAAAATCAAGTCACTTATTCTAATAATCATTTTATTTAACAATCTTTAACTTTTTGAGGCATTTCATCAAACACTTAGCATGCAAAACTTAATTTCCTATGAAAAACAAGTAAGAATCCTCATGTAATTAATATTCAAACTTGGCTTATCATAAACTTCCCCATACCATGTTTTCTTAGGCTTTTGGAAAGCTTTTCCTCTTTAAAATTGAATAATCCTTGCTCTTAGGGTTGCTAATCTTCACGTGGACTTCAAGGTTTAGGCTTTGTGTTTTGTGTTCTAGGTAAAAGGTGGTTTGGAAAATGGAAGGCTTTTGGTATGTATTCTTGCACGGCTAGGCTCCCTTAGGACAGCCCAAAATTTTTGTTTTCCATCACCTTTTATAGGAGGATTAAGCTTGATTTTTAGTTCTAAATATCCAAGGATCATGATGGCTAGCTTTATACTTGTTTACTTTTCATTGGCTAATGGATTTTGTCCATACAAGTGTCCAAGTCTTGAAGATTCTCAAGACTTCTCCATTCCTCTTGGTTGTGCACGTGGTTTTCCCCAGATTGGAGAGCAATTTTTATCAAATTCGTGATATAGCTAGGTGTTAGAGGTATTTTGTGCTTTTCTTCATTCTTGACTTTTCCCCAAAACCCGTATTAGTAAAATAGTAGTTCTGGATTGATTAACCGTTGGATCTCCTTAAATTTTAAATGAATACTCCTAACCCACATATCTAACTTTTGACCATTGGGATTTTTAAAATAATATCTATAGCTTTCTCCGTGCCCAAAGGAGTCAAGGTGAAGTTTTCTTCAACAAAAATCTCATTAAGCCATCATTGCTTGGCTTTCCAAATGGTCCAATTACATGTTACTTAGTTTTTAGCCATACAAGTGTCCTAAATATTGATTTTTCTCAAGCTTTCTTCATTCTTCCTTGATGTGCACGGCCAATCTTTGATTTTTGAGGCAAAGATGTTCCAATTTAGCTTGTTCACGTGGAATGACACTAGTTTAAGGAATTTTATGTTTTGTTCTATTTAACATATATTCTTTCATTGAATAAAATTATTTCTATAATCCATAAAAGCCTAATTCCAATTTCTTCCTTAAGAGTAAAATTCTAAAATTATTTAAAAACTAGCTTAAGTTTTAATAGCATTTTTAGGATGTCATTTAACTTTCTTCCTATGGCTTTATCTAAATTCTTATTGGTCCATTTTGCCTTGAATTATTAAAATTACTAACTAACTTATTTAGAACACTTATTCCTCCCATAATTAAGAGAAAATTCTATAGATTATGCCCACATTTTTCTTATAATTTTTCTGATACCCGAGGTAGTCTAGATTAATCTCTTTTCGACCAATCTTCCCAAAATTCGTAGAAATTCTATTTTAGGGTTCTCTGCCTCCAACCTTGCTGATAATTTGTTATCTAAGAGTATTTTATCCTATATTCAGGTTCCCACAAATTTCTAAAGTCCTTTTGGTCATTTTTGACCTAAAGGGTATTTTGGTAATTTTATCACTTACCCTAGGGGTATAATCGTCATTTCAAAAAATATTCAGAGTATCTCTGTAATTGTTGTCCTAAAGATATTCTTGGACATCCCGGGGTATTTATAAAATTTCCTTCTTAAAATATCTTGCTAAAATACCTAGGGGCATTTTGGTCATTTTCAAAATGTCCAAGGGCGTTTTTGTCATTTTACCCTAAATTTTTCTACTGCCTCTCATTAACATTTTTCTCTAGTAATTGACTGTAATTCCCAAAATTTTGGGGTGTTACAAATTACACCATGTAGCAGAGCCTCTGTTTGATTATGAATTAATCGATTACAACTTTCATAATCTATTACTTATGTCGTTACTGCAACTTCTCTAGATTTCTTGGAAATTTAAACTGCCTTATCTTATTAAATATTCAAAATTCAAATTTGCTACTGAGCATTAAAGCTTTTGAGTACTCGAAAAAGTTGTTACACTCATTCAAAATTCAAATTTGAGCCCTGAAAACCCCTATAAATACAGCTTTTTACAAAGAGAGAAAATCTATACCTAAATTTTATCTCTCTACTCAGTGCTATCTGAAATTTTTGAGCTTCCTTCTTCTCTCTCTAAATCCCAAACTCACCCATTTTTCTTTTCAAACCTAAACAATCATGTCTACCTCTAAGAAAGCCAAAACCAGCAAAAGAAAAGCTGGATAATCTTCCAATCCAGCTGGGAACAAGCTGAATTTTTGGTTCCCAAAGAAAGAAGACAAAATAAACTACATACAGTTCAATGCTACAAAACTAGTCATGCCTCATAAGTATTTAGACCTTGACTGGTTCATCAATGAGGGATTTCAATTCCCTGACATGCTTGAAGTCCAAGTATTTAGGAAATTCCTTGAACAGAAGGGTACCTTTTACCCTGAATTGGTAAAGGAGTTTTACACCTGTGTAAAAGCCAGCACGGATGGGGTTATTCGCTCTCAGGTAAAGGGTGTACCCATGGTGATTGATGAAGAAGTTTGGTCTGCTGAGCTGGAATCTCCCCTACAGGTGTAAGGAGGTTTGATGAAGAAATTGGGGGGTACAACAAAATTGATACCTATAGAGGGATGCTTCAAGACCCTTAAATTAGGCTGAAGCTAAGGCTTGGCACTGGCACTATGACTAGTGAAGACAGGCTTCTTCACTACATAATCATATATTCTGACTCCAAGGTCATCCAACTATGCCCAAGTCACAAATGATGATTTACAGTTGGTGTACGGCATGAAGACCTCAACTCAGGTTAACTAGGTTCTTGTGTTTGTTGAAACCATGCTGAAAGCCTTTAGATTAATCAGTTATAACTTTCCATATGTTGTGTTAATCTCTAGGTTTATATATTACTTTAAGATTGATGTCTAAAATGAGATTGTAGACAACATAACAGACATCACTAACCTCATCAAAACAAAGCATCTGAACAAGCTTGGATTAGTGAAGACTCCTCAGGGATGGCAGATGGTTGTTAGACTCTCGACAAGCGTACCAATTTGTCGTTGTAAGTTATAAAATTTTATAAGATCACCCCCATAGGGACTTGAGCTTACTCACTTAATCCAAATATAACTTAACAGTTCAATAGTTATGTACAAGTAGGTTGAGCGGAATTTCATTTAGTTGTGAATGTAACGTAAAATTACTAAACTTTAGTAAATGAAATATATCTATGAAAAAGTGGGATTTCATCATTCTTATCCTTTTATATCCAATTAATATTACAATGCATAAATCATCGTCTATCCTTATTGATGCACACAATATTTCACCCCGAATCGATCCCTCACATTCGAGAATCCTAAGAATATCTACCAAATATCGATCACTCGCATATGAAGTAAATACCCCAGCATTATAATCATAATCGCGTGCTATTTGCAATCAAAACGTTATGCTCTATTCCTAGAAATGTAACGTAATGAGTAAAACCATTCAGTTCAAACCCTAAGATTACTTTCCAGTTTCACTTAAGATTTAAATTCATGAAACTAGTGATCAAGTAGAATCAAGCATTAAGGATAGAATGAAATTACCAATAAGGAATAGAAATGATTCATGCATAAATAAATATCAAAAAGGAAGACATAGTGATAAGAAGATTACATCAAATCCTCAGATAAGCTTGCTACTCATAATGGAGAGAACCTCTTCAAGAGAAGAATTAATGAAGAGCCCCATCACCACTTCTTTCCGGCAGAGTGTCCACACTTCTCTCACTTCTCTCACTTTCGTAACCTACTTACTGCTAGTATTTAAGTTTCTAAGACTAAGGAACAAGTCTAAGCAAGAAAAGAATGAAGAATGGCCTCATCTCTTCTCAAATTTGTGGCCTATTTATAGATTTGTGCCTCCTGCCAGCTTCACTCGCCCAGGCGAGTAGTTTGGCCTATGTTTGCTGCCTGAGCGAGCTAATGTTTATCTTCTTGGAACTTGGTGCTCGCATGGGCGAGCCAAATGAACTAAATTAGAGTTAGAGTCTTAATGCTGAAGAAAGCTTTGGGCCTGGATGAGTTTTTGGGCCATTTTGCTTGTAATACCTCCCAAGTTTGCTTTTTAAGCCCTTCCTGCTTGTTTTGCTTGTTTGGAAGCTTCAGAATTCCTCGAACCTATCAAAATGTAAAATATGATTAGACAAATCTTCCCAAAATATGAAAACAATATTCATCTAAGTACTAAATACAAACTAACTAGGTTTTAGGGCAAGTTTATAAATAAATTTATTGAAATCAAAAGATAAGTGCCAACATTTGAAACATGATTTTAACTGAAATATGGGATTTATCACTCCCCCCAACCTAGAATCTTGCTTGTCCTCAAGCAAAGTAAATTAACATTAGGACTATAGTAAATATTCATGAACATGCTTTGTAAAGAATCAACTTTCCAGAGTGATCAGAACATATTTTCAAATAGTCAACCTTGAGAATTTGAAACAAAAGATGAAATTTACAAAACCAAATGAGACTAAGATCAATCTACATTTCTTTTTTAAAGAACATCAGAGGAAACATCTGATTGTTTCAAACAGAGGAAAACCTCTTCATAGTGTTTAATTCTCCCACAGGTAAGTGTTTCTTCTCAATTCCATCACTGATATATCATAGATCAATTTTGCAGTTCATTGCCCATCGAATGACAGTACATATTTATCATGGATCATTAGGGCTTTTGTGGTTGGGCCTGGCTAGAAAGAAATCTTGGTTTTTTTGGATATTCAAAAAGTACCTTGGGACTAGGAGAGCAAATAAAGATAAAACAATTAGATCATCACCTCCTATTTTTCTTTCCAAAATATCCATGTTTATCATATCAATCTTTTTATTTAACCGAATACTTTGTACATTTAAAAAACAAGGAATTTTGTTTCCTTTTTCTTTTTCTTTTCTTTTTCTTTCTTTTCTTTCACATGAATAGCATATAGCCACATTTAAAAGTCTTTTTCATCGCATGAGCTACCCAAAAGGTTTCCATCAACAAAATATTCCCTTTTTGCTCTCCTAACCTTAGGTAAGGTAGGGAAATTCTTATCCTAGGTTAGGGTTCCAACAAAATATCAAGTGTTTGGCTCAAAGGGGCTTGTAAATGATAAATCATTATGTATGTTGGGATAGCTTTTTGGCCAGTGGCTTAAAAAGATGTTTAAAAAGAAAGAAGGCCTAAATCATATCCATGCATCATATGTTATGACAATTAGAAATTCATGCAAAATCAACTATAAACAGATCAGCGAGGACACTCAATGTTTTTTATGTGGTTGCACACACTCACTACACTTAAGGTCTGTTTTCATGTTCAAATCAAATCAATGTTTCGAAAGATGTTATTTATTAACTCAATGTAAAAAGTATTGCCTTCATTTGGTTTTTTAGAAAACCATTCATTTGATTTTTCATTCTCAAAGTTTCCAAAATTCATTTTGTGGTGTTCTGATCCAATACAAAAAACAAGTTTCAAAACATTTATCTGTTGATTCTTTTCAAAACATGATACATATTCAAGAAAGATTTTCTTATTTATGCCCCAAAAAAGAGTTATGTTATATGCAACCATGTTAATAAGCAAAAATATTTAATCAAAAAGTATGTATAAATTTCCAAAACGAAGGAGCCTTCTATGCACAATACCAAAAAGATCATAAATGCGCACAACGTAGAAAATGAACTATTTAGGTAAGTAGTAAAAGCAAAGAAATAATAATATAATAACTAATTAAAGTATTGAAGAAACGATAAAGAAGGAAATAAATAAAGTATTCAGGAAGGCAGTAAAGAAAGCGGTTAAGAAATTAAAAGTAGTGTCACAAATTATGTAGATCAGTGAGATATGCTGCCAAATTTTGCTCTAAGTCATCATCCTCTGCTACTTCTTCTCCCTCAGCAGCTTCCTAGTTAGCTACAGGACCAATCACAGGATCATGTTCAATCCTAGAGCCTTCTGCCTCCTCCGGAAAGATTGGCCTGTTTATGCTAATGTAGTGTATAGTTCTAGAAGCTTTCATTTAACTGCATCTAACCTCTGTGGTTGGCAACCTGTTAATCAACCATGTGTTGCATGTAAGTGTTCATTTGGAGCTCCATTCTCTTAGATGTGCTGAAATGGAGTCCAAAGAAGATGGCTCTGGTGGCCGCTGCTACTGAAACTGTCTAGCCAAGCAATATTTCTCAATAAAGGCTTTGTTGATGGTAGGTCTGATGGTCTTAGAAGGGTGCACTTGGATTCCATAGAGTTGGCATAGTCCAGTGATTAGAGTAGGGAATCCAAGTGCCCTGTTGGACTTCTCTGGGTTAAACGGATGCTTAGGTGGCTCTAAATTTACAAATTGATGAATAGTATCTAAAATTAACTGGGCCACATCAATACTGATCTGTGTAATACAACTAAAAACCAACTGGCATTTTTGCATGGGTAGATCAGAGTTATGGTCACTTGGAAGTATATAACTCAAGAGAAATGTCATCCAAATTTGAGTTAAAGTAGTCATATTAGTTCTCATTAGCCTTACCCTGTTACCTACAATGTTTCTAGAAAAATCACAGCCTGGGATATAGAAAAGCTGAGTCATAACCTGTTCATCAAAGCCTGTAAGGATGTCTCTCCTGGTCATGTATTCACAGAGTTGCCCTTCTTCCAAGATTAGTGGATTTCCTAAAAATTGGTTGATTGCATCAGCATGTAGGGGATCCACTGGCCTCTCACAAAAGAACGCTTGTCTCGAATGCTTTCTTCAATTGGCCACTCATTAGCATAGATTCTAAGACAACTGTTGGATCAAATTTGTGCATCGGAGTGGCTAGTTGTCTCCATCTGCACCTGTTAAGCTCGACTAAAAATTCAGGGTATTCTCTATCCATCAATTAAACTTTTCTTTCTTTGAGAAACGATCATTTTTTTATTATCTCAAAACGTTGTTGGTGTTCTTTGCTTCGGAACCTCTGCTCATCAAATATGAAGTCTGGAGGAAGGTCTGCGCTGGATCCCTCCCCTACATGCCTGGCTCTTTTAGACGGGAGTTTCTTGGGAGCCATCTAAAAATAAAAGAATACTTCAATACAACCAAGAGGGGGGTGAATTGGTTGAACCTTGGTATTTAAAAATTTAATATCAAATTTTCCACGGGATCTTTATCATTAAAAACTTTTGAAATGAAGAATCTTTATATTCAATCAAATTCCTCTGTCAAGAAAATCAATAGACAAATGAAAAACTTTCTGTGCAAAGAATATGATTCACAAATCAAAGCAATATTGAGATGATGAGAAGAAAATAAAGATAAGCCACCATTTATATTGGTTCACTTCAAAAACTATGAAACTACATCCAGTTTCTTCCACTCAACTCTAGAATGGAGTTCCACTACTGCAAATATTTGTTCTTACAAGTTATTACAAGCCTCTTTATCAACCCTAGATAAAGTTCAGAAATCTAAAACACTATTAGATTCTTAGAGACAACCCACTGAGAACATTACTCAGCAAACCCCCAGAGAAACTCTATCTCTAGATAACAAGCAAGAAACCCATTTACAATAGACAATTCACTACAGAAATTAAAAACAGTTTTACAACTTCAAAGATTAAGGAAAGAAGTCACCTCATGATCCAATGAACAATATGCATATGAATGATTCACCAGGTTGAAGAAAGAATAACAGACTTAGAACATCCCTTTCCTCAAGCTTTGAAAACAAATCTTGCTTCACTCAATCAATCAATAACCCATATGAATTTTGGTGAAGGCAAGAACTTTGTGAACCCAGAAAAATCACTAATAGACTGTTAAGAACGCTTATGAATGCTCAGAATTCGAATCTCTCAGGTTGGTAACTCAGCAGAGCAAAGGGTTCTATTTATAACAGAATTCTAACTGAAAATAATCGATTATATACTGATAAGTGACATATTTCAGTTAAATTTTTGTTTCAAAATAACGGCC
>PYAF01004141.1:32806-44438 GCA_007407185.1 Glycine tomentella | reverse complement strand
AGTTGTTCATTGCCTAGGGATAGGGATGCGTGACTGCAGAACTATATAATAAATTCTTTCAAACGCTTAACTTGATAGAATTCACTAAGGGATTAGGTTTTTGATTCAGGTTAAAGGGTTAATTCACTAAGGGATTAGGGGTTAGCTAAATTAGGAAAGATTTATTCTCTGAGTAATTAGAATCAATTAAACTTGATAATCAGTTAAGTGAAAGAGGTAGGGATCAAAGGGGGTTGTGCCTGACCACAATTATTCATTCCATTGGTAACAACTCAAACTATTTTTCTGCGTTTATATCTTTAAATTCTGTCTTTACTTTCAAAACTCAACACACAACAAATTCTTCAAAAACAATTTCTTTTTCCTTTCCAATTGTTGAGACCTAGAATTACTGTGAATTTCATTCCAATCCCTGTGGAGACGATACTCTACTTACCCACTTTATTACTTGAAACGAGCGGTACACTTGCCGTTTTCGCAACACAAAGGTATGTTGTTGGATCCCCAAATCAGGCTGAAGAGAAGACTTGGGGTTGGAAATATGACTGGGGAAAATAGGTTGCTGCATTACATTATAATCTACATCCTTACCCCTAGGTCTACAAACCATGCCCAAATCATAGATGATGATTTACAATTGGTATATGGCATAAAGACCTCAACTCAGATTAACTAGGTTCTTGTTTTTATTGAAACTATGCTGAAAGCTTCAAGATTAATCAACTGTCATTTTCCATATGTTATGTTAATCTCTAGATTCATAGATTACTTTAAGATCGATATCTCAAATGAGATTGTAGACAACACCACAAACATCACCAACCACATCAAAGAAAAGCACTTCAATAAGCTTGGATTGATCAAGACACCTGATGGGTGGCTAATAGCTAGAGAACAAGCTCCACAAGAGGGAGCTGATGAAGGTGAAGAAGCTGAGGAAGAAGAAGATGCTGAAGCTGATCCTGCTCAACAACAATGCACTCCATTTGAATCATTGATGATTCAGAAGATGGATGTTATGCTTGCTTTGAAGCATGAGCATAGGGCTGAAACACATTCTTCTTTGGAAGAAATTACATATAGGCTAGAAAATATAGAGACTTGGATGGCTCTCAAAGATTATAACCTTCTCTAGATTAGCTTGATGTAATTGTTTGCTTATGGTGTTTCTCCCTTCTTTATGTTTCCTTTGATATGTTTTGTGTTATGTTACTTTTGTTCTGCACTCTTGATTAATGCAAAATTTTGTTCTGTTCTTGCTTATCTCATGCTCATCAATATTAATTTTTGTCTTTGATAAGCCAAAAGGGGGAGAAAAGGTCTTAAAGAACATATTGAATATAAAACGTCTTAAGGAAACATAGCTCACATACTTAAAGTACTGAAATTGATCAAAGCCATAAAGGGATATAAATGTTGCTCTTTATCTTAACCAATGTAAAATTACATAAGATAGGGGGAGCATATACATACATATAAATGTAAATTGTTTACGCAAAGTATGCTTGACATTTTTCTTGGCAAGAAGCTGATTTCATTTTCAGATTATCAAGTACAAGCTCCTGAAAATCTACTCCTTTAAAAGAACTCCAAGGTTGAACATGTTCAATTGATGTTTGGCATGATCAAAGCCAAAAAGGGGGAGATTGTTAGATACAGGGGAGCGTGAAGATGGATCAAGATACATGCTGAAGATGGATTAATGTTTTAACTTTGTAAATGCCATTAAATTGAAGGCATTTGTAAATTGCTTGATGTAGGAGTGAATCATCCTATGATCCATTGCATTGCATAAACATCATTCATTTACTTGCATTCATGATTTTACAAAAGCACATGGTTAGTGAAAAGGTTTAAGGTTTCAAGATTGCATCAAAGTAAAGTGTTCATGGTTTTAAGTTTTTGGAAAAACTATTTTTCACTGTATTAATCGATTACCACATATTGGTAATCTATTACCCGAGCTTTGAAGAACAAAATAATCGATTACCAGTATTAAGTAATTGATTACTCAGTATAAACACAGAACATGACTTAACTATGTTAATCGATTACCATTTATCAGTAATCAATTACTTAGTTCATTTATCGAATAATGAATCCCTTTTGTAATCGATTACAGATCGAAATAATCGATTACTTTGTTCATATAACCTTTCCAAAAAACTGAAGAACATTTTAGTCAATTAAATTTATTTTCAATTGATTACAAATGAAGTTTTAATCGATTACTTAGGTGATTTAATTGATTAGATTCAGATACAACTGTTGATACAACTGTTTTTTTTATAAATAGTTGATGGGTTTTTTGAAACTTACAAGATTATTACTCTACGAAATTTTCAAAGTTTTCATAAGCCTTCTGAAATTGAGAAAGGTTACTCTGATTTCTAAAGTGCTTGACTCACAAATTTAAATCTTCATGGTGTTTTGAAAGATTTCTTGGGCAAGACAGCAAAGAAGATTTTTGGAGAGGAAGTTCTAAAATTGTTTTTCATTTCAATCTTGTTTGGTAACTCATATTCATTCATATTCAGTGGATCATCAGGTTGTCTCTCTCCATTAGCTTTGCTTGTAATTTCATTTTTGTATTTTTGGTTGTTTGTAACTATTACAAAGGGTTCTTGAAGCTTTTTCTAGACTGAGTTTCTCTAGAGGGAAAGAGTAGAGAATGATTCTCTATGTCTTGATCACTAAGAGTCTAATAGGGTTTTAGATTTCTATTCTTTATCTAGGTTTGATAAAGGGTGATTATTGTAAAGCTTGTAAGAACTGAATTTTATGAATAGTAGAACTCTAATCTAGTTTTGATTAGAAAAATTGGATGTAGCTTCTCTTGTTGAGAGGTGAACCAGTATAAGTTCTTGTGTTTATCTCTATCTTTTAATCTCTTCTTGTTATCTTGATCTGTGATTCTTGGTGAATTCTTTATTACTCAACAAGTTAAGTTTTTGTAATTGTTTTGTTGGACTGAATGGTTTAATTGATTGTAGCATTCTTGGTTTAATCATGATAAAGATCCTTTAACTCTGATTTTCTAAAGATTTTAAAAAGGCCAAGTTAAACCAATTCACCTCCCTCTTGGTTATTGTGTGTATTCACATTGTTTTCAAATAATAATAATAATAATATATTTGTATATAAATTAAGTAAATGTTTAATTGATATATTCTCACACATACATAGGATAGAATTTATTTGAACACAAGTTGTCCAAAAACTATCCACTACTGTCACCCATTTTAAAAAAATTATATCTTTCTCATTTCTTACTACAATTAGGTGTATGATATATGGAATTTAATATCTAGATGTCAACTATAAGATATAAAAATTTCAGCTAAATCTAGATTGTCTACTTCTTAAAGTCACGAAAACACTAAGAGATGTTATTGCCCAAATTTGAGCTTGCTGGCAGCTTTGGAGGTTAGTTTTTAAAATACTATAGCTAGAGTTTTAGAACTCCAAATGAGGCATGTGACACCTTGTTAAAAAGCTTAGGAAGTCTAGTTTAATATAATAAAATATGGGAATTAAATAACTAGTGGATTAGTACTTATTATAGGAAGAACCAACACATATGTGATAAGTTTTTTTTAGAAAAACATTAGGTGGAAGCTATCTAACTGGGAAACAAAATTTTCAGCTAACCAGTTAGAATTTTATTTCTTGAAGACTACAAACTTCACGTGCTATAGTCAAAGGAGTATTGTTTTGATTTAAGAATGATTGGATACGTGAATCAATAGCAAAGGAGGTGGTATCCATGAGTCAATGAATAAAGAGAATAAGACAAAATTGAAAATAAGCTTCTTGAACCAACATTTCTAGGTGGCCTTCAACGTTGAAAGCAACCATTAAATGAAGGAATCTTGCTTTATCTAGTTTCAACTATGTATGTGTAGTTATAGGCACCAAGCAAATGAAATCCATGTATTTAGCAAGCTCCACGTGCACTTAAGCTATACATGAAGGAATAATAGTAATGATTAGATTAGGATAATATTGTCAAAGATAGTTACCTAACTAGTTGAAATCTAACTAATTCACTTACTATCTAATAACTTAGTATAACTAGCTAATGGTGTTACAAAATTCTGCATGTAAATTCCTAGCTTCAAAGCTCATCCCACGACCCACTTGTTTTCTTTGCACCTTGCTTTTTACTTCTCACCTTCTTAGTTGCTCACAATCGTAGCTTTACTTCTACTGTCCTATACATCAATTTTTCTTCTTTTAAAGACTGTCTTCTTTGAAGATTTCCAAGAAGGCAATCACCTACTTAGTTATTTACAAATCCAATTTACTTGACGTAGGCTAGGCTTCAATCTCTAATTAAAAGTTTATTTGGATTAATCTTTATGTGCAATGGTGCGGATTTATGTCTGACCCTAGTAGGCTGAATTTTCATATCATTGAAGGGTATTTTATGATGTGGTTATGTTGATTTAACAATAGGATAGGTTGATGATTTAAATGCTAAAATTTTTGTAATATTTGGACTTAATTTTGATGACCTTTAGAATTGATTTTGATGGAATTTTGAACTGTTTGCTTGTATGTTTATACTGGAAATGTTTTAAATTAATTCTAAGAAGTAGAGGTTGAGTGGTATGGGGATGAAAGGTTTAATTACTTAAGTGGATCAATGCACTCATGAATACTTTAAAATCTTTTTCACAAAACATATGCCTTTTGTAAAACCATGAATGCAAGCCAATGAATGATGTTTATGCAATGTAATGGATCATTAGATGAAACTCTTAGACATCTAAAGATTACATATGCCTTCAATTGAATGGCATATAAAAGCTAAAACTTTCAAGACTGAGAGCCTCAGCATCTTGATCCTCTTCAAGCTCCACCTGTATCTAACATAGAGTCAGAGGAATTGAAAAAGCAACTAGAGGAGTTAATGGAAAAGAAAATTATTAGACCTATTGTTTCACCCTGGGGAGCTCCAGTATTGTTAGTGAAAAAGAAATATAGGGGAATGAGGCTCTATGTAGATTATAGGCAGCTTAATAAGATAACTACGGAAAATAAATATTCATTGTTTAGGATAGATGATCTTATGGACCAATTGAGAGGAGCAACAATATTTTCTAAGATTGATCTTAGGTCAGGATATCATCATATTAGAGTTAAGAATGAAGATATTCCTAAAACTGCCTTTAGGACTAGATATGGGCATTATGAGTATTTAGTGATGTCTTTTGGATTAACTATTGCTCTAGCAATTTTTATGGATTACATGAATAGAATATTTAGATCTTATCTAGATAAGTTTGTAGTAGTCTTTATAGATGATATACTTGTTTATTCAAAGTCAGAAAAAGAGCATGAAGAGCATCTTAGAATAGTATTGCAGACACTTAGAGAAAAAAAATTGTTTGCTAAACTATCTAAGTGTGAATTTTGGGCCAAGGAAGTAAAATTTTTAGGTCATGTTGTCTCTAAAGAAGGAATTTCAGTGGATCCTAGTAAAATTGAGACAGTCATGAACTGGGAGAGACCAACCACAATAACTGAGATTAGGAGTTTTCTAGGATTAGTCGGTTATTATAGGAAGTTTATTAAAGGATTTTCACAAATAGCTTTACCTCTGACTAGTAGCTTGACTAGGAAAAATGTGCCTTTTGTATGATCACTAGAATGTGAAAAGAGTTTTCTAGAATTACGGCAAAGATTGACTAGTACTCCAGTATTAGTAATGCCAAATCCTCATGGTACATTTGAAGTGTATTGTGATGCTTCAAAGAAAGATCTAGGTTGTGTGTTGATGCAAAATAGGAATGTGGTAGCATATGCATCTAGACAGTTAAGACCCCATGAAGTTAATTACCTAACCCATGATTTAGAATTAGTTTTTGCCTTGAAGATTTAGACACATTATTTATATGGAGTAAGGTTTGAAGTCTTTTTAGGTCATAAGAGTCTCAAGTATCTCTTTGACCAAAAAGAGTTGAACATGAGACAAAGAAGATGGGTTGAATTTCTTAAGGATTATGACTTTGAGTTAAAATATCATCTAGGAAAGGCGAGTGTAGTAGCTGATGCATTAAGTAGGAAATCTCTGCATGTATCTAGGATGATGATCAAGGAAATGGAATTAATAGAAAATTTCAAAAATCTTAATTTGGGATTTTCTGTTAATTCTAAAAGTATCATTTTGAGTCAAATACCTAGTGATTTCAAATATCACATTACGCTAGGACAACAGAGAGATTCAGATTTTCAACAAATTTTAACTCGAGTCCAAGAAGGAAAATTGCAGGATTTTGAGGTAAATAATGACGGGTTGTGGACTTATCAAAAGAGAATATGTGTACCCAAAAGTAATGGATTAAGAGATAAAATTTTGAGTGAAGCTCACAAAAGTAATTTTACAATACATCCTGAAGTTACTAAAATGAATCGAGATTTGAAGATAATATATTGGTAGCTTGGCATGAAGAAGGATATAGCAGAGTTTTTAGTAAAGTGCTTAGTGTATCAAAAGGTAAAAATAAAACATCATAAACCTTCTGACACTTTGCAACCTTTTGAAATTCCTCGGTAGAAATGAGAAAGTATATCTATGGATTTTGTGGTAGGATTACCTAGGACTGTTTCTGGTCACGACTCAATTTGGGTCATTATAGATAGACTCACTAAGTCAACACATTTTATACCTATTAAGATTTCTTATCCATTAGACAGATTTGCTCAATTATATATGCAGGAAATAGTTAGATTGCATGGTGTAACCTCCACTCTGATTTCTGATAGAGACCCCCATTTTACTTCTAGGTTTTGGGGAGCATTACAAAAAAGCATTTGGAACCAAGTTATGCTTAAGTACTGCTTATCATCCCCAAACAGATGGACAAGTAGAAAGAACCATACAAACCCTAGAAGACATAACGAGAGCTTGTGTGATAGACCAACAGGGTTCTTGGGAGAAATATTTGCCATTAGCAGAGTTAGCCTATAATAACAGTTATCATACAAGCATAGGGATGACTCCATTTGAAGCTCTGTATAGTAGGAAATGTCAGTCTCCTTTATGTTTGTATGAATATGGGGAAGCAAGTCTATTGGGTCCAGACCTGGTAACTCAAACCACAGAGCAAATCAAGAAGATTAGGGAGAAATTAGTAATAGCTCAAAATAGACAAAAATATTATGCTGATAAAAGAAGAAAACCACTAGAATTTCTAGAAGTAGAACATGTTTTTCTTAAAGTTACTCCAATTATAGGAATAGGACGAGCAATAAAGGTCAAAAAGTTGAGTCCTCATTTTATTGGTCCTTTCCAAATTTTTAAAAGAATAGGTATAGTAGCTTATCAAATATCTTTACCACCAAATCTCTCCAACCTTCACAATTTTTTTCATGTCTCTCAACTCCGAAAATATATTTTTGACCCGAGTCATGTTTTAGAATCTAAATCGATACAATTAAAAGACAATTTAACTATGAGCTTATCCCCGACAAGAATTTTGGATACAGAAGTAAGTCAATTAAGAAATAAGTATGTATCATTGGTAAAAGTGGCATGGGGACAAGGACGTTTGGAAGAATATACTTGGGAGTTAAAGTCATAAATGAGAAAAAAGTACCCTGAATTGTTTACAGGTATTTACAAATTTTGAGGGCAAAATTTTCTATTTAGAAGGGGTAAAATGTAGTATACTAAAAATTTTATCTTGAACTTATATTTATGTTGTAATAAATTACAGATATGTGATGATAGTTTGATATAAGAAGGATATGATAGAATTTATTTGAACACAAGCTGTCCAAAAACTGTCCAATACTGCCACCTGTTTTAAAAACTTTATCTCTCTCATTTCTTACTACAATTAGGTGTATGATATATGCAATTTAATATCTATATATCAACTATAACATATAAAAATTTCAGCTAAATCTAGATTGTGTACTTCTTAAAGTCACAAAAACACTAAGAGATGTTATTGCCCAAATTTGAGCCTGCTGACAGCTTTGGAGTTTAGTTTTTAAAATACTATAGCTAGAGTTTTAGAACTCCAAATGAGGCATGTGATACCTTGTTAGAAAGCTTAGGAAGTCTAGTTTAACATACTAAAAAATGGGAATTTAATAACTAGTGGATTAGTACAGATTATAGGAAGAACCAACACATATGTGACAAGATTTTTTAGAAAAACATTAGGTGGAAGCTATCTAACTGGGAAGCAAAATTTTCAGCTAACCAATTAGAATTTTATTTCTTGAAGACAACAAACTTCACGTGCTACATCCAAAGGAGTATTGTTTTGATTTAAGAATGATTGGATACGTGAATCAATAGCAATAGAGGTGGTATCCATGAGTCAATGAATAAAGAGAATAAGACAAAATTGAAAATAAGCTTCTTGAACCAACCTTTCTAGGTGGCCTTCAACGTTGAAAACAATCATTAAATTAAGGAATCTTGCTTTATCTAGTTTCAGCTATGTATGTGTAGTTATAGGCACCAAGCAAATGAAATCCATGTATTTAGCAAGCTCTACGTGCACTTAAACTATACATGAAGGAATAATAGTAATAATTAGATTAGGATAATATCTTCAAAGATAGTTACCTTGTAACTAAACTAAATACTAAATCTAGTTGAAATCTAACTAATTCACTTACTATCTAACTAAATAACTTAGTATAACTAGCTAATGGTGTTACAAAATTCTGCATGTAAATTCCTAGCTTTAAAACTCATCCCACGACCCACTTGTTTTCTTTGCACCTTGCTTTTTACTTCTCACCTTCTTAGTTGCTCACAACCGTAGCTTCACTTCTACTATCCTATACACCAATTTTTCTTCTTTTTAAGACTTTCTTCCTTGAAGATTTCCAAGAAGGGCAGCCACCTACTTTGTCATTTACAAATCCAATTTACTTGATGTAGGCTAGGCTTCAATCTCTAATTAAAAGTTTATTTGGATTAATCTTTATGTGCAATGGTGCGGATTTATGTCTAACCCTAGTAGGCTGAATTTTCATATCATTGAAGGGTATTTTATGATGTGGTTATGTTGATTTAACAATAGGATAGGTTGATGATCTAAATGCTAAAATTTTAGCAATATTTGGACTTAATTTTGATGACCTTTAGAATTGATTTTGATGGAATTTTGAACTGTTTGCTTATATGTTTATACTGGAAATGTTTTAAATTAATTCTAAGAAGTAGAGGTTGAGTGGTATGGGGATGAAAGGTTTAATTACTCAAGTGGTTCAATTTTGATAAGTAAGTCGTAGAGGGATAAGTTGAGAAGAACAGAAGGTCTAGGTTAAGTTCTAATCTTTTCTTGTGATGGTCTAAAGAAATTAGAAAATTATTTGGAAGATATATTATGGTTTACTAGCTAGATTACTAGCATGTTTTCTATAGCTTGATGATATTAATTTGCTATGCATAAGTTGGCAAGATTTTGATTGAATAAGGTATGGTAGCCGAGCCATACATGTGATGTATTATATTATTTGTGATGAAAATTTTTCCATGAGGTTGTATGAGTTGCTCATGGACTGAATGGTGGTTTTTCGGTGATAATATATATATATATATATATATATATATATATATATTGATACATGTTTTCGAGTCCAGTACGAGATTTGTGAAACAAAATTTGATACTACATCCAGTACGAGATGTAGAGACCAAGTGCAAAAACATGGAATAATCATGCATTGTTTGCGTAAGACGGTCGCAGCTAGACATCCAGTATGACATGTACCTACATACAGTACGATATGTAGAGGCCATTTGCACCTTGAAATTTCATGCATACATATTGTGTGGATGGTTATTTATTATGTTATTGGAATTATTTGATAAATTACTAAGTTGAGAAGAACATAAGGTCTAGGTTAAGTTCTAATCTTTTCTTGTGATGGTCTAAAGAAATTAGAAAATTATTTGGAAGATATATTATGGTTTACTAGCTAGATTACTAGCATGTTTTCTATAGCTTGATGATATTAATTTGTCATGCATAAGTTGGCAAGATTTTGATTGAATAAGGTATGGTAGCCGAGCCATACATGTGATGTATTATATTATTTGTGATGAAAATTTTTCCATGAGGTTGTATGAGTTGCTCATGGACTGAATGGTGTATATATATATATATATATTGATTCATGTTTCCGAGTCCAGTATGAGATTTGCGAAACAAAATCTGATACTACATCCAGTACGACATGTAGAGACCAGGTGCAAAAACATGGAATAATCATGCATTGTTTGCGTAAGACGGCCGCAGCTAGATATATAGTACGATATGTAGAGGTCATGTGCACCTTGGAATTTCATACATACATATTGTGTGAATGGTTATTTATTGATGTTATAGGAATTATTTGATAAATTACTAACGTACTAACGTATTTGATGGTTTAATTTTGCTTACTGAGAAATTTTATTTATCACTGGATTTGTTTCATTTTTTTATATAGATCATATTCCATGATGCTCTAGACTGAGGATGGTACAGAAAGGAGGAAAGAAGTCACTATATTTTTACCATGCACCTTGTTATCCGAGTTTATGTATAATCTTTAACTCCTGTATGATAACTAGGGACTAGGATGGTGTATGGAAGATCTTGTACTTGTAAAACATGAAGTAATGCAACAAGTAATTAGTTCTGTCTAATGAAGGAGGTTTGCACTTATAAAACTTATACGTATTCAAATAAATTTTTACTAATATACGCTCCTTAAAAATAAACAGTAATAAAAATTTTAGGTCGTTACAACTTGAGCATCTACCCTGGTGCTATCAAGATGTATTAGGATCTCAAGACAATGTTTTGATGGCCAAATATGCAGAGAGAGGTTAGTGAGTTTGTGTAACACCCTCATATTTTCATATACATGTGGATTTTCTGTAAGTATGCATTCCTAGATAGAATGACAAAAATACCCTTGAACATTTTGAAAATGACACAAATGTCCATTTTGAAAAGACACAAATGCCCTTGGACATTTTGCAAAATGACCAAAATACCCTTTGGCCCTGATAAAGCCATATAGCCTCAGTAATGCTATAAACATTTGACAAAAATACAGTATGTTTTTAGATAAGGAATTATTATTAACATTGTTCATAAATAAAAACCATGAAATAGAATTTTTAGAAATTTTGGAAAATATTTCAAAAAGAATTTAATCTAGACTACTCTGAGTTTCATAAAAACACAGAAAAAGGAAAGATTTAATCTGTGAAATTTTCTCTTAATTATGAGAGGAATAGATTCTTTAACAAAGTAGTCTAGACATTTTGTTAAGTAAAAACAAAATGAACCAATGAGAAATTAGATAAAAATATTAAAAGAAAGTTATGTGACATCTTAAAAATGTAACCAAACTTAAACTAGTTCCAAAAGATTTCTAGGAGTTTATTTCTATAAAACCAATTAAAATTAAGCTTCCATAAATTATAGAAGCAATGTTATTTAATTTCAAGACATAAATCAATTTCAATAAAACATTAAAATCTCTAAAATCTTAGCCATTCAAGCCATTATGTGAAATTTGTAAAATTGCAACATATTTGCTCCAAAAATCCAATATGGCCGTGGAGTTACAAGAAGAAGGAAGAAAGCTTTAGAAAACTCAA
>PYAF01004141.1:3098-20155 GCA_007407185.1 Glycine tomentella | reverse complement strand
TTTTCCTGAGTACCAGTGTCTTATATCTGTTATCTGCCTGTATATTTAAGTTGTATGACCTTTGATAGATAATTTGAGAAACTGGATCAGCATGAGTTTGTATTGTATTTTACAATTTTGGTTATTCCATACATAATGAATCAAGAGAAACGATTCTATGCTTCCGCTGAATACTATTTTATGTTTCTTACGCGCTAACCTGATATTATTAATGTTAACGCACCGGAGGCCTACGGGGTGTTACACCTGCAGTTTGATGAGGGTGATCATGTGTTTCTAAGGCTGTCTCCGGTCACGGGTGTAGGACGAGCTTTAGGTATGAGGAAGCTGAGCCCTAGATTCATTGGTCCCTATCAGATACTTCAGAGGGTTGGACCAGTGGCATATAGGCTAGCCCTACCTCCCCAGTTGTCAGGACTACATGATGTCTTCCACATGTCACAGTTGAGGAAGTACGTGTCAGATCCATCACCCGTGGTAGAACCTGATGTTATTCAGATTAGAGAAAACCTGACGAGTCCTACACGACCGATGCGAATTTTGGACCGGACAGAGAAAAAGATCCGCAACAAGACCATTCTCCTAGTCAAAGTCCAATGGGAAGGAAGATCACCTGAAGAAGCGACTTGGGAACGAGAGCAAGAGCTAGTACAATTATATCCCGAGTTGTTCACCAGGTATGAATCTAAATTTTGCGGACAAAATTCCTAAAAGGGGGGAGAAATATAATAACCTACGTTTTTTTTATAAAAAGGAAATAAAAGAAATAAAATTTAAATTTATAAAATTCCGTCGCAAAAGCCTTAGTGACGGATTTAGCGACAGAATTAGCGACGGATTTAGCGACGGAGTCTGGCGCCAGGAGCGCCACAGGTGTTGGAAGTTGGCGCCAAGAGCGCCAAAGTGGCGCCAGGAGTGCCACAGATGCTGGAAACTGGCACCAGGAGCGCTAAAGTGGCGCGAAGGGTGCCAGATACACTGGTTTTTGGCATCATCAGCGCCAGAGTGGCGCAGGAGCGCGACATTTCTGTCAGGCCACTTATAAAAGGCCATTTCGTGAATTTTTCAGAGGAAAACCATTGTTCATCTTCCTCCTTCGTCCAGGCAGCCATTTCTGAGCTATAAGAGCTTTCTACCTTCATCCTAAACCATATAAACAGCTCCTAATCACTTCTAAACTTGATTAGAACCATTGGAGAGCCAAAATCCAGCCTAGTTTGTGAGAGAAACCCAATTCTCCTGAGATTCTGCAGAGATTAAGTTGTGGGAGAGGAAAGAAGACAGCTCAGGGACACAGGAGTTGGGAGAAAGACTTCTCTAGCCTTTCTCTATTGATCTGAGGGCGTGAAGTGTGTATCGCTGGCAGGGCTCACCACGAGACCAGGGGAGCTGATTCTGAGCTGCGACCAGGTAAGCTCAGTGTTCTTGGGGAATGTTTCCCCTGCTTGTGTTTCACTACACCCAAGTCGGGTGATTGATTGATATGTCTTGCATGCTTATATTGTGTGATGCTAGAATACTGAATCATGTATTAGTTGTTGATGAATTGTCTTGGTGGCTGCTGGCAATTGACATGCTGGCTAAACCCTGAGATAGGGTATGCTGGTATTGATTACACTGGTATAGTGTATTGACTTTGGTTATGAGATGATTGTGATGATGATGCTGTGTGATGTGCATGCATGAGAATTCACTGGCCAGTAGAATAGGGAACTATGGACCCCTTGGGAAGGTGCCCTTAAGTGGATGATCTCCTTTGGGACAATCCATAGGCGTCCATGTAAATCCTGAGAGAATGTGTCCTTCAGTGGATGATCTTTCTCAGGTATTGGGCGGCAAATCCTAAGGGAATGTGCCCTTCAGTGGATGATCTCTCTCAGGCAAGGTGTGTTGGTTGTGTATGGTTATGTTATATTGCTATGGGCATGCAGCTTGTTCATGATAGCCGTGAAGGCTGACCGTATGATAGAAAACTATCTGATATGATTTCTGCTATATTATGTTATATATATAAATATATATTTGTTTTTGGAAGTGAGCCAGGGGGATGGAAACCTCCGGGAACCCTGAGTTTACTGAGATGATTATCTCACCCCTGTTGGGGCTCATGTTGCAGGAACTGAGACTGAAGTCCCTGATAGATCCCAAGGCAAGAGGCCTGAGCTGGGATAGTGTGAAGACAACCCTAGGTTTAGATGACCGAGCTTGTTAGCTTAGATTTTGTTTCTTTTGTCTGTATTTTGATAGCTAGGGCAATTATACAGTTTTGAGATTTATGTACCTTATATATGACCTAAATTCACCATATATGTATAAATGTTATATTTATACCGGATTCAGGCTTCCTTTATTGTTTATTTTCGTGCTTGCTGCGATACTCTGATATTGTATAATGTTAATACGCCGGGTGCACACGGGGTGTTACACTACTGACAATGTAAAATTTCGTGTGCTATTAATTAATTAACAATCACCCCATACATATGTAACTGCTATGATTGAATGTCTTATCATATAACAATTTATGATTGCATGAAATTATATACAAAAGCTTTTAAGTGTGTATTGTAATTAAATTCTTAATAAAAAGCCTTAATGATAATTTTTACTTTAACTTTTTACATTTTTATGGATTTTATTGTTGATATATTAATTTGGTACATTTTGCTTTTAACTTTTTTTAAGATTTGTTTTATCAATTTGACCTTTAGTAGTTAAATTAATGTAACAGCATAAAAGTTGGAATTAAAATTTGTCAAAAATACAATAAAAAATATCAAAAAATAAAAAATTGAAAATAAAATGTACAATTATTTTAACACGGCACATCAATCAACGACATAAGCCATACATCTTCATCCCCCACCCCCATTCTCACTCTCATCCTCGTCCTTGATCCCTATCCCTATTGAGGATTACCCACCCTATCTCCATTTGTGGTCGGGTATATCCATCCCGTCTCTATCATTATCTACTAAAAATCACTACTACTTTAAAATAATATATTTGTAAAAAAATTTTTTGTCTACTTTTAAATTGAAAACTAATTTTAGATGTCATTTACTTGATAAGACATAAAAATACAATGATTCATAATATAAACTCAACCTGTCACAACGAAAAATTAAATATATTTTAAGAAAACATAATTGTTTCAACTTTTTGAAAATGCAAAAAGAGTATAAGTATTCAAATAGAGAATATATTTGATTATAGTTGTACAATTTTTTATTTGATTTAAAATATTTATAAAATAGTATCATATATTATAGAATGATATATTAGATAACACAATTGGGAAAGGTAAGAATATTGTCAATTCTGAGATTTTCTTCCATTCACCAAACACCCTCACCTCATTCAATCATATTGAAATAAACCCAACTCTATCACAAATAAATACAATAGCTCAAAAAATGGAGTGATTTAGAGAGCATTAAATGAAATCTTATCATCAAAATGATCAACTATCTTGCTACCCTCATTTATTCCTTTAAAAAGAGCTCTCTATGTCATCAAACCTTTAACAGGCACCACAATAAGAACCAACTACACCCTATCAACTTCTCCACAATAATGTAAAGTTCTTAAGATTTATCTTCCCTTAGGCTACCTATGCAAAGAACTATTCTTCATAATTCATAGCAAGAGCTTCCCCATAGTAGCTGATGAGTATCTAGGACATTTATATATGGCTTGTTTTAGTAAGAATTCAACATTTATATATAGTATTGTGGTCAGTTGAGTAGAATAAGTGGTGGTGGTTTAGAAAGTGTCTGGGATTAGAATCATGAGTGCATATAATACCTAAGAGTGCGAGGGAATAAAACAACAAGCTATCAATTAGAGGAGCCTTTATAGCATATGTCTCATTAAAATGGTATGTCATAGACCTGCTCCAAACATGTAACTGTATGAGCCTAAAAGCTTATTGGAATTATTTGAATAGGCAACATCAACGTTAACAACACCTTTAACCCAAGTAATAATTTGAATAATGTGACAAACTATAATTCAGAAGTTGATTTTAGTCATATAAATGATGAAAATATGTCGTAATTAGCAAAAATTACACTTTAGACTCATAATTTAACAATCAATAATCGGTAACTATACCAAAACTACTAAAAAAGCCTATATCTTGCAATTTAAAACCTAAACCAACTACAATTAGATATTGGTACCAATACAACACCAGATCCATTACACGTAAAAGACATTCACAAATGAAAACCAAGGCTTTCTAATGACCAATAAAATTACCTTGATGATAATATGATAGACATAATTAGCAAGAAGATCCTTCCCTGCAGATGTTTGATTAAAATAATATGCCATAGTCCTTATTCAAAACATGTAGTTGTATGATAAGAATGTTGATCTAGGCCCTCAGAAAATAAAGAAATGGATAGGTCCACTATTAGTATATCAGAGAAGAGATAACAAGGAGAAGAAGGGTGAAGCTGACATGTAATGTTTGTTATGAAATTATGGAATTCGTCTTTGGTTGCACAGAGAAAGGGAGAGAGTCTAGTAGTTAGTTATTTATTTATATAGCTAGGCTAGACTCAGTGGTAGTTTTTACACATGATTTATGAATTGTTTTTATAGGTATGCAAAGGGCTTGGAGAATATTCTACATAGCAGGGGCCTCCGAGCTCATTTACGTTTTTTCTGCAACTTGTGTATTTCTATTTTTTTTTGCTGAATTAATACAAACACTCTCTATTCCGATAGGGAAGAATTTAATTCCATCAAACTGGTGCTTTCATTGAGAGGTTTTCTGGGGGAGGGAGTAGTGCATGCTTACTAGAATGTCTTCTCAAAGAATTGATGCCCTAAACTTAAGGATGACTACCGTGGAGGCTTCCCTGAATGCGCAGGAAACAATTCTCATCATCACGATCTTATAGCTAAGGCTCATTTGAATCAATTGGCTCGATCATTTGTCCAAGTTGAGTTCGTTGATTACCAGCATTGCTGAAATCGCAAAATCACTTTTCGCGTTGAATGTTGAGATGCACAAAGGATTTCAATGCCATCAATCTTTGATGGTCCACACTTTGATCCACGAGGACGAAGAAAGGAGTGTAGTGGTGAAAGGGAAGGAAGTGGTTGGCGGCGAAGATTTGAGATCACAAACGAAGGAGTTATCGGAGGTTGTGAGCTTTGATGATTAGAACTCCCTATTTTTTCTGGCGTCGATCCCGTAGGTTGGGTGGCTCGCGCTAAGGCTTATTTTTCAATGCAGGGAACGCCGATTAACATGATAACTCAGTATGCTCAAATATGCATGGAAGGCACGATTTGGCATTGGTTTAAAGTGCTTAAAGAGTCCAACCCATAACTTGATTGGGAGAAGTTCAAATGAGTGCTATACGATTGTTACGACAATAATCACTTTGGTAATTCTTTTACTCAACTTAAGGGCTTGGTCCAGAGGAGTTTAGTAGATGAATATGTAGAGGAATTTGACATGCTAACTGCACAGATTCCCCCTATGCCCAACGAACAATATATGGGTTTGTTTATTGGTGGGTTGCATGATGACATCAAGTTGGAGGTAGTATCCCTAGAACCAATGAATCGTTATAAAATGATCTCAGTGGCGAGGGCGATGGAACGCAAATTTTAGGAAGGATAGGGGTTCTCGGCAATGAGAGATGAAAGACAATTTCGCCAAAATGTTGTCATCGTTTCTCAGCTAGTGCAAAGGAAAATTTATGTATGTCTAAACCCATTAGGCATGAATTTCCCAAATCTACCTTGCAATGAAACCCAATCTTCAAGCAACTTTCAAAAACACACAAGCTGTCCAAGCTTTCATGAAAATGTATGGCTGGAAGCTTTCTTTAATAGCAGCAATGGAAGATGGAAGAGAGGTTAGGGATGAAGATGGAAGGCACCATGGAGAAGCTCTCCAATAAGTCTAGGAAGAATCACCACAATAACTTGAAGCCATTGATAAGAAACAAGAGGTTATTGCACAAGAACTTGAGAGAAACTCTCACAACAATTTTCAGAATTGTATTAATGAACCATAGTTACATTCAGTTTGTGGATAGCTTATATAGGCCACGAAGTTACACATCAAATGCACATGAAGTGACAATTCAAATGAAGCTTGAAGTGGAACAAAAGAACACTTTAATCGATTACTGACAGTTAAAACTGTTTTCTCTATAAATAGATACAGCCTGTTTAAGCTAAATACAATGAATATTATAACCTTTTATGAAGAGAGGAAAAATACTACGAGCTATTCAGTGTTTGACCCATAAATTCTCAAGCTTCAAGAAACCTTATGAGGATTTCTTTTTTGGGAAACTTTCTAAAGAAAAACTTGGAGAGAATGTTCTGAGATTTTTCATTCAACCTTAATTCAAGATTTGTAATCATCTGCATTAATCTGTATTGGACCATCAGGTTGTTCTCTCCTTATTACTTTGGTTGTAAGTCTTTTTAGAAATTCTGAGTTTTGTAACTAATGCAATAGTTTTCTTAAAGTTTATCTAGAATAGGTTTTTCTAGAGGGAAGATTAGAGAAAGGTGTTTCTCTAAGTCTTGATCACAGAGGGCCTAAGAGAGCTAGATGCATTGTTCTTAATCTAGGTTTGATTGAGAGTGATTGTATAAACTTGTAAGAAATAGAGCAAATAGTTAGATCTTAACTAGTTGGTTAGGAAATTGGATGTAGCTTCTTTGGATTGAGAAGTGAACCAATATAATTCTTGGTGTTGATTACTTCTTCCTTTATCTTTTCTTTTGGTTATTAATTGTCATTCGTTTGTATAACTTTTCATAATCAACAGAGACATTCTTGTTGTTATTGCATTCTATAAAGATTGGAGTTTGATTGATTAAAAACATTCTATGTTTGTTTTGTGATACGATCCCTTTCAACTCTGATTGTGAAGGAAATTTTAATTGGCCAAGAACAACCAATTAACCCCCTCTTGGTTTGTGTGCTACTCATATTGTTTTCAGTTTGGTATCAAGAGCAGGTTCTTGTGTGTTACTCAAGATCACTACTTTCTTTTAAAAGAAAATGAATGACACACAAATTACCTTTAAGAAGGGTGCCTCCCTCAACGATCCTCCAATGTTTAAGGGAGAACACTTCAGTGTTTGGAAAAATAAAATGCAGATTTTCATTTAATCAAATGACCCCGGTGCATGGAATGCAATTGAAAAAGGTCCTTTAATACCTACCAAAACTATTGATAATGAAAAGGCTCCCAAAGAATAGGATGAAATGACTGATATAGAAAAGGGAGTTGTTCAATATGATTTTAAAGCTAAAAACATGATAACCTCTACTTTGTCTTCTAATAAGTTTTTCAGAACAGTTAGGTGCAAGAGTACAAAAGAGATGTGGGTAATGCTGGAGATCACTCATGAAGGAACTAATGAAGTAAAAAGATCAAGAAAACATGCATTGATCCATGAGTACAGAATGTTCAAGATGAACACAGCAAAAAAATCTCTCAGCTCCAAACCAGATTCACACATATCGTCAACCATCTGCTTGGTCTTGGTAAAATGTTTGATGTAGAGGAACTCAACATCAAAATTCTGAAATGCTTGACAAGACCTTGACAACCAAAAGTGACAGCAATCAAAGAATCCAAAGATTTGTGAAAAGTGTCCATGGTTGCACTCTTTGGTAAGTTGCTTGAATATGAATTAGAAATGTCTCAACTAACAGATGTAGATAAGAAACAGAAAAACATTGCTTTGAAAGCCGCATCTTCAAAAGCTAAGAAAGATGATGATTCAAGTGAAGATGAAGGTGATGAAAATATAAATCTTATTGTCAAAAGATTTGGCAAGTTCCTACAAAAAAACAAAAAGAGAAGGTTCCCTAAATTCAACAAAATAAATGATAACAACAATAACACCAATAACTTCAACTGCTTTGAGTGTGGAAAGCAGGGCCACATCGAGTCTGAATGTCCAATCTTCGTGAAGAAGCAGTTAGGGGATAAGAAAGGAAAGAAAGATGGGAAACCCAGTGTACATAGCTTGGGAAGATAATGCATCCACAACCTCTGACTCTTCAAGTGAGAATGAAGAAGCCAATATTTTTTTAACATCAACCATTGATGAAGAATCAAGTGCAAAATCTAAGGTAAATCCTAAAATTTATCAATTAGTTGATGCTTTTAATGAAATGCATGAGGAGGCAAAAAAACTTTTTGTCTCTAATAACAAGCTCAAATGTGACCTTAGATGGCATACCACCAAGCTAGCTTCAATGCAAATAGAACTTTTCAACTTGAAACAAGAAAAGGAAAACCTTTTTTCAAGCTACAAAGCAAATGGTTGTGTATGTTCCTCTTCTTCTGCAAAAGTAGATGAACACAAAGTTTTACAAAAGGAATTTGATGATTTCAAAAACAGTCATTATGAAAAATTCATGACTTTACAAACAGAAAACTCCTACTTGGTAGATCTCTTGAAAAAGCTTTATCGAGGGAACTGTAGTTTAAACCAAATGTTAAGTGTGCAAAAGTATGCTTCTGATAAATCTAGATTGGGATACAACTATCAATCAAAACCTTTTTAAAACATCAAGTTTATACCCCCAAAACAGATGAATCAAAAAAGATTTTCAAAAGCAAAGCATACTAAAATGACTCATTTTGAAAAAGGATCAAAATCTATAACATTTCACTATTGCATAAAGAAAGGTCACACCTCACACAAGTATTATGCTAGAAGGTTCTTTGTGACAAATGGAGAATGCATATGGGTTCGTAAGAAAAATAGTAAAACAACTAACCCCTATGGACCCAACCTCAATTGGGTACCTTCCCTTGCAACTTAATTTGTGTTTTGCAGGTGTGTCTAAGAGTTAAAGATTCACTATGGTACTTGGATAGTGGATGTTCTAGGCATATGACAGGTGATAAATCCATGCTCACTAATATGATATTAAAGGAAGGAGAATTTTCACCTATGGAGACAACAACAAAGGGAAAATCATTGGAGAAGGCAACATTGGTGATAACTTCAAAACTCAAATCAGAAATGTGCTTTATGTTGAAGGACTAAAGCATAATCTTCTTAGCGTAAGCCAGCTTTGTGACAAATGATTAAAGGTATCCTTTAACAACATTTCTTGCTTAATATGTGATGGGAAAACTGGTGAGATAATCCATGTTGGGATAAGGAAAGGTAACGTTTGCTTGTAATAGAACATGCATTCATTCATAACATAATCTACTTAGTGAATAAAATTGATGAATCATGGCTTTGGCATAAAAGAGCAAGCCATATCAAAATGCATCATATGAACAAACTCATAAGGAAGGAATTAGTAATTGGATTGCCTAAACTAAATTTTGAAAAGGACAAACTGTGATGCTTGTCAAAAGGGGAAACAAACAAAAATCTCTTTTAAAAAAAACATTGTTTCCACCTCAAGACCTCTTGAATTACTTCACATGGATCTGTTTGGTCCTTCAAGAACTATGAGTTTGGGTGGCAATTACTATGGACTTGTCATAGTTGATGATTTCTGAAGATTTACATGGACTTTGTTCTTAAAATCCAAGAGTGATACTTTTAATGCTTTCAGAAAATTACCCAAGCTTTTACAAAATGAAAAGGGCTGCAAGATAGTTTTAATAAGAAGTGATCATGGTGTTGAATTCTAAAATGAACATTTTAAAAAGTTCTGAGAAGAACATGGAATAAACCATAATTTTTCAACTCCAAGAACACCTCAACAGAATGGTGTTGTGAAGAGGAAAAATAGGTCACTTGAAGAAGGTGTAGGAACTCTTCTTAACGAAACTACTTTGCCAAAACATTTTTGAGCTAATACAGTGAGCACAATTTGCTATACTCTAAATAGATTGCTTATAAGACTCATCTTAAAGAAAACTCTTTATGAACTCTACAAAGGAAGAAAACCAAACATTTCACACCTTAGAGTTTATGGCTGTAAATGTTTTATTTTGAACAATGGAAAGGAATTTCTTGGCAAATTTGATGCAAAAGCTGATGAAGCAATTTTCCTTGGATATTCAATGCAAAGTAAAGCATATAGAGTTTTTAACAAAAGAACATTATGCATGGAAGAATCTGTACATGTTATTTGTGATGAATCTAACTCCTTAAAAGAGGAAAAGAGTTTTGAAAATGATATAAGACCATTGGAAGAAAATGTCACTACCAATGAAACTAATGAGAGGAATAAGGATGAAACAAATGAAAAAGTTGACCCTTCAACTCCAACTCAAAGGTCAAAGGATTGGAGAGCTACAAGAGATCTCTCCCTAGACAACATTATTAGTGAAGTATCTAAGGGAGTATCCACAAGATCATCTCTTAGAAATCTATGTTTTGATATGGCATTTGTATTTCAAATTGAACCCAAAAATATTGATCAAGCATTACTTGATGAACACTGGATGCTTGCTATGCATGATGAACTAAATCAGTTCAAGAGAAATGAAGTATGAGAACTTGTTCTTAGACCTCTTTCTAATAACCCAATAGGCACCAATTGGGTTTTCAGAAACAAACTTGATGAGAGTGGTATCATAGTCAGAAATAAGGTCAGATTGATTGAAAAGGATTACAACCAAGAGGAAGGTATTGACTATGAAGAAATTTATGCCCTTGTTGCTAGGTTGGAAGCAATAAGGTTGCTGCTTGCGTTTGCATGTTTGATGGACTTCAAATTATTTAAAATGGATGTAAAAAGTGCATTTCTAAATGGTTACATAGAGGAGAAAATATATGTTGATCAACCTCTTGGTTTTGTAGACTTCAAACATCAAAATCATGTCTTCAAACTAAAGAAAGCCCTCTATGGCTTCAAACAAACACCTAGGTCTTGGTATGAAAGATTGAGCAATTTTTTAATTAGTCAATCCTTCATAAGAGGACAAGTTGATAAAACTCTGTTCATCAAGAAATCTGCTAGTGATATATTACTTGTTCAAATCTATGTTGATGACATTATCTTTGGTTATGCAGAATGAGTTTGAAATGTCAATGATGGGAAAGCTAACATTCTTCCTTGGAATTCAAGTGAAACAAATGAAGAATGACACATTTCTCAGTCAAGCCAAATACTGCAATGAGTTTATTAGAATATTTGAAATGGATAAAAGCAAGGATGCTGCAACTCCTATGGCAAGAACAACCTATCTTGACTTTATGCAGGTTCTTTAAATAAGAGTCTACCACAACAACAACAACAAGCTCAGCCTAATAGAATTAAAAAATGGAAGATATTCTAACTCATTTTATGCATATGTCCATCATAAATCAGAAGAACACTGAGGCTTCCGTTAAATATCTTGAAGTTCAGGTTGGACAGCTTGCGAAACAACTGTCAGAGAATAGAAATGGACCTTTTTTTAGCAAATACACATGTTAACCCAAAAGAACCAAGGGAGTTTTTCAGAGTGGATATCTTGGATGAAGTAATTTCTAACTCCAAGGGGTTGATTCAAAGAAAAGATTGTTCAGAGAAAACATTGACTGAAGCATTTAAGGAGATGAGTGAATGTGAAGAAAATTATAGTTCAGATCGTCTCCAACAGCTAGATGCTTTCAAAGAAATTCCTTAAAACCAATCTCTCTTTGAAGAATTGTTAGAGGAAAAGAAGAATCAAGAATCAAAAGTGGAGGTGAAAGCAGTACCTCCACATTTTAATTATGTTTTTCTTGCAGGTGATACAAAGAAACCAGTTATCAGTAATTCAAGTCTTTCTAAAGAACAAAAGAAGCTGGTGAAAATTTTGAAGGAAAACATAGAAACCATTGGCTCACCACTATTGTCCAATTACTAGAAGCCTGAGCCATAACAAGGGCGTCCAGCTAAAAAGACGTTGAAGAAGCGCTCCTGGGAGGCAACCCAGTGTTTCTAAACTTTGCTTTAATTTATATTATTTGAATTTTATGTCTTGTGTATCTTAATCATATTTCTGAACTTTGCTTTTGAATTTTATGTCTTATGTTTTTGAATATATCATCTATTTTGTTAGAGCTACCATTGCATGGCCAAAGGACAAGCCTATTTTTCAGAGTAGATGAGGATGAGGACATGGTATATCCTGTTAATTATCTCAATGGAGTAGACTGAGCTCCTCAACCATGATCTTCAAAAGTCTGTGACATAGTCTTTATGTTTTTTTATTGCTTTGTATTAAATTTAGTACTTTATTTCCTTATTTACTTTTTGCTTAGATAATTGTGCACATTTATGATTTTTATTTGGTTATGCGCAACTCTGATGATGTACACAGAGGGTTCCCTCTTTTTGGAAGTACACATTTATTATTAAATTTTGTTTTATTAACATAGTTGTAGAATATGTATAAATCTTTTTGGGACTTAAAAGGAATTTTTTTTTGAAAACATAACATGTTTTCGAGAGAATCAAAAGATAGTGTTTTTGAAAATTGCTTTTGAAATTGGATCAGAACACAACAAAATTATTTTTTGGAAACTTTGAGAATGAAAAACAATGAATGGTTTTCCAAATACCAAAAGAAAGACAAATGTTTTTACATAGAGTTGATAAAAGGACAACTTTCAAAACACTGATTTGATTTGAACATGGAACACATGCCTTAATTTTAGTGACTGTGTGTACCCACAGAAATTGCATTGAGTGTCCTCACTGATATGTTCTATAGTTGATTTTGCATGAATTTTTAATTGTCATAACATATGATGCATGGATATGATTTAGGCCTTCTTTCTTTCTTGTAAATTTTAAAGCCATTGGCCAAAAAGCTATCCTGATATATAATGATTTACACATTTGCAAACCCTTTGAGCCAAACACTTATGATTTTGTTGAAACACTAACCTTGGATAAGAATTTCCTACCTTACCTTAGGTTAGGAGAGCAAAGGGGTTTTGTTGGGAATTTCTATAATTTGGGTAGCTAATGTGATGTAAATACTTTGTTTTTAAAAAATGTGGCTATTTATGTAAATTAAGTTTGTATAGAAAAGAAAAGAAAGAAAAGTAAAAGAAAAAGAAGAAAAAGAAAAAGGGAAACAAAGTCCTTTATGAATAAATAAAAGTATGAATTATGTACATTATGTCTAAACTATGAAGATTGTTGTAAATTTTAAAAGTTGGGTGATGGGGATCTTGATATAGGAAACATTGATAACTTAGTAGAAAAGAAAAAGAAATAAGAAGTGATGATATCTTGTTTTATCTTTGTTTGCTCTCCTATTCTCAGGGTAACTTTGAATATCCAGAAAAACCAAAGATTTCCTTTAAGCAAAGCCCAACCCTAAAATGTCCTAATGATCCATGATAATTATGTACTTATATTTGATTTGATGAGAAATAAACTGTAAATTAATCTATAACATATCAGTGTTGGAATTGAGAAATAAACACTTACCTATGGGAAAATTAAACACCTTTGAGAGGTTTTCCTCTATTTGAATCAATCAAAGTGTTTTATCTGATGTTCTTTAGAAATAAAATGTGAATTAATCTTAATCTCATTTGGTTTTGCGAATTTCATCTTTTGTGTCTTCATTTCTCATCGTTAATTATTTGAAAATATTGTTCTGATCACTTTAAAGGTTGATTCTTTACAAAGAATATTCATACATTTTGATATATAAATATTGAAGTATTTTCTTTATCTTTTATACTTCTAGTATTTGTAGTTTTATTTCTTTACATTGCTTGACGACAAGCAAGATTCTAGGTTGGGGGTAGTTGATAAGTGTCATATTTTTGTTGTTTTCAAGATTATAATGTTGGCACTTATCTTTTGACTTCAGTAAATCCTCTTATAAATTTGCCCTAAGCCTAGTTGTTCTGTATTTTGTACATTTATAAATGTTGTTGTTTACATTTGGAAGATTCATCCATTTAATTTTCATGTTTCGATAGGTATCTGTGGCCTCCAAAACAACCAAGACAAGAGGAGAGGGAAAAAATGTCAAATTGAGAAATTTGCCTAGGCTAGCAATTAGCTCCCCTGGGCTAATGAAGTTTCTTCAAGGCTAAGCAACAGCTCGCCTAGGCGAATTTACCTGGCCGCACCTCCATCAAATGCTATAAATAACATGCAAGGGAGCCATGGAAGTAAGGAGAACGTGAAGAAACCATACAAAACGTAGAGAGATGAGAGAAGAGATAAAAAGGAGAGGAAACTCTGCCAGAAAGGGTCGAGGATCGCTTCCTTCATCATTTCTTCTGTTGGTCTTGTGCTTTACATAATGATCAACTAGTTTCTTCAAAGGAATCAGAGTTAAAGGATCTTAATCACTTTTAAACCAAGAATGCTTTTAATCAATCAAATTACTTGGCATAAGAAATCAATAGCTCAAAACAAAACTTGTTGAGTAATGATAAAAACACCAAGAACAAATGAACAAGATTACTTGAAGAGATAGAGATAAGAAAATCAACACAAGCAATTTATATTTGTTCACTTCCCAAGAGAAGCTACATCTAGTTTCTTCTAATCAACACTAGATCAGAGTTCTACTATTATAAAATTATGTTCTTACAAGCTTTACAACAATCTCTCTTTATCAACCCTAAATAAAGAATAGAAATCTAAAACACTATTAGACTCCTAAAGATTAAGAACAAGAGAACACTACTCTGTTCTTACATAGAGAACACTACTCTAGAACAAGTTTCAAAGAACCCATTAGAATAGCATCAAATAATAGAATTTACAAAAACGAAATTACACTCAAAGATTAAGGAGAGAAACAATCTGATGATCCAATGAATATGAATGCATATGAGTTACCAATCAAGGTTGAATGCAGAAACAGATTTTTAGAACATGTTCTCCATTATTCTTTTGAAATATCTTGCCCAAGAAATCAATCAATACCCATTAGGATTAAAGATTTGGGCAAGAAGTAAGTAAACCCAGAAAATCACTTTAGTTCTTTGTGAAGGCTTGTGTGTATTTAGAAATTTCGTAGTATTTAAGTTAAGTTTAAAGCCAAGCCTTCTTTCTATTTATAATAGAGTTTTGTAACAACCTATAATCGATTACACGCACCCAATAATCGATTAAAATGCATATGTAATCGATTAAAGTGTCACTTAATCGATTAAAGTGTTCAAGGCTCCATTCTGGGTTTCACAACGAACAAGATAATCGATTAAACCGAGCGGTAATCGATTAAAGCAATGATTTTTTGTATTTAAGCCTCTTGTGTAATCGATTACAATATTTGACAATCGATTAAGGCAGTGATGTAAGCTTTTCTCAAATAGCCTACATAATCGATTACGAATGATGGTAATCGATTAAATTAGTGAAAACATGATTTTCAAGATAGCTTGTGTAATCGATTACTGTAAATGGTAATCGATTAAAGCAGGAATGTATTACTTTTGAATTATACTATGTAATCGATTACAAGAAATGCGTAATCGATTAATATGTACATTAAAAATTTTCCAATTTTAAACACAAACCAAATAATCAATTAATCTGTGATGTAATCAATTAAACTGTTCATCAAAGCTTTTCAAGTTTTAAACATGAACTAAATAATCGATTAATTTTCTGGGTAATCGATTAAAACAGTGAAATTACATTTTTCCAAAAACATTACCCATTTAGATTTTTTTCGAAATAGCTTTGATTCTTTGATGAAAACACTTAAGCATGTAAATGATTATATGCATGCAAATGCAAGGATCAACAGATTTGCTTCTCATACACTTTAATTTGGATTTCAATTTTCAAGGCATGTGAAAAGCTCAAAACATTCTTCTAAGTTAAAAGCTTCATTCTTCTTGTTGTTCCCCCTATATCCAACATATTAGATGTATGAATCTTTTCTACTCATTACTGCTGATTTCATTCTGTTTCATGAAATTGGATTCTAAGTTTGACTGGAAAGTGCTCTTAGGATTTGAACTGAATGATTTTACTCTTTACGTTACGTTTCTAAGAATAGAGCATAACATTTTGATTGCAAATAGCACAAGATTATGATGGTAATGTTGGGTTATTTACTTCATATGCGAGGGATCGATATTCGGTAAATATCCTTAGGATTCTTGAATGCGAGGGATCAATTTGGGGTGAGTTAATGTGTGCATCAGTAATGTTAGAAAATGATTTATATGTGTTAATATTATTTGGATACTGAGGGTATGAACGATGAAATCCTATCATACATTCTCTTGAATTAATTAAATTCATTTTATTTGTTTTTGTAATTTTTCGTATTTCCGATGCACTAATTCGTTATTTTCGTTATTTCCGTAAACCCATCAAATTCTTGATTATATTTATTGTACATAAAGAATTAAACTATTGCTTTTATTTAAAATAAATGAGTAACTCAAGTCCCTGTGGAGACGATCTCTTATAAATTCTGTAACTTGCGACGACATTGGTACACTTGTGTTGCGAATTCCGCACACTACGGCAAGTGCACCGACCGTTTTCAAGTAATAAAGTTTAGGTAAGTGAGTATCGTTCTCCACAGGGATTGGGGTGATTTCACAGCAATACTAATGAATGTGATTGAAAGTAAAAATAGGAAATTACGCAGAGAAAAGTTGTTGATTGGATTGGTTGTTTGAATGCAAAGATAGAAATTAAAGAAATGCAGTAAATTGAGTTGAAAGATCACCAATGGAAAATTAATTGTAGTCAGGCACAATCCCCTCTGATTCCTCCTCTTTCACTTGACTGGTTAGTTAATTTAACATGCACACATGATAAATCTCTCCTAAATTTGCAAACCTTAGATAACTAGCGATTCAGCCCTTTAATTTGATCGAGAACCCTAAGCCCTTAGCGATTCTGTCAAACTAAGCATTTAAAGAATATATCATATGGGTTCCTGTTATGATTGTTCAGAGAATGAGCCTTTCCTAGATTAGTTAATCCCTAATCCCTTAGTGAATTAACCCTTTAACCTGAATCGAAAACCTAATTCCTTAGTGAAATCTATCAGTTTAAGCAATTAAAAGATCATATTATAAAATTCTGCACTTACGCATCCCTATTCCTAGGTGATGAACAAATGTTATTCTTAACAGGTCAGAAATTAGAACCCCAACGT
>PYAF01004140.1:683998-696197 GCA_007407185.1 Glycine tomentella | reverse complement strand
ATCTCTTTGCCTTATAACCTTTCGTCTGGACCGGAGATGAGGCGTTCTGTCTCCGTGATGGCAGCCGACGGGTCCTCTCCCCTTATGCCTGTAGCGAGGATCAAGGATTATCGGCCGGTAACTGCTCCTGCGTCATAAAGGGGAATCCCTGATTGCTCGGGTTCATTAATGGGGAGGATAAGGGATCGCATCCGTAACACTATCTATGTAGGTGCAGCAGACCTCACTTCACTTCTCGGAGCATCTGAGCCTCAGGTAATCCTCTATGATTCTCAAGCTATACCTCTTTCCAATTGAATCTCTCATACCGCAACGCAATTTCATAAGTCGACCTACTTTTTTCCTTTTCGCGACATTCCTCTGCGTTTTGTTTAGATTTGATGATTGCAAAGCGTGGCCATGTAGGACTCAGCTGGCATTTCAAGGTTTTAGGGATTTTATGTGTTTCACAATGTCAACTACGTGTTTCTGTAATTGTGTCCCCCCTCCCGAGAAATTCGTAAATAGGCGCTGTATTTTGGGGTAAGGAAGGAAAATGGGTTAATCTGTATGATGATGGGTTTGGGGATTCAGTGGTAGGTTTCGAAGGCTGTAAAGAGTCATTCAACATCAAAAGCCTTTTCCCATGAGGTGAGGTCCGCAACATGGATCACATGTCTGATATGGGACCATATTGTTTACCATGATACCTTTCTCAATAACTTTCCCCAATGTCCTTCTTAGGGTAAATTGTATCATTGCTAATTGTAGCTTCTCATAATTAGCTTAAAATGTTAGGTTGACTATCCTGAAATCTCCAGCTGGTCAGAGTTTATCTTGATATCACAATCACGATATTTTTCTTGTGCAGTTCAGATGAGATGGCCTCTTCACATAATGTTGAATTGGAGGTTGCTAAGTTTCTGCATAAACTTATTCAAGATTCTAAAGATGAACCAGCCAAGCTGGCTACTATACTCTGCGTGGTGTGTGTTGTTTCTATTAATGAAGCTCTTTAATTGTTCTTTTTCTGCTTATAAAAGAATTGGTTTACTTGTGATCAATTATGAATGTTTTAGATACTACAACACATGAAATCAAGTGGAAAGGAGCATTCAATGCCATATCAAGTGATATCAAGTTAAAACGTCTGCAGCTTAGCACTCAAACTCATTCATATGCAGTTATTTAAGTTTTTGTTTGTTTAGCCCTGCTCTTGAAGTGAGCTAAGATAACAAAATTGAATATCTGATTCTGATTTTCTTCATCAGGACACATGGTTACTTTTGAACTCTTCCTTTCATGGTAGTTAAGATATTAACCAGCATTTCCATTTGTGTGATGGAAAATGAAATAATCATGGGACCAGTTTGTTTTAATTGCATCATATTTGGTTTGAACTTTATAGAAAGGTGAATGGTTTTTTTCTATCTCGACAAACAGAAAAGGTTGGATTTATTTAGTTGTTTAGTGTAATTTGGCTTGGGTAATATATGCTTGAAACTGTTGGCTACTTCCCTTGTAAATTCCTTTATTTGATTTACTTTGCAAATGGATTATAAACTTAATTCTCAACGTAATTATGGGACTCATCTTATGGACTTAGTTTTCATTCTGGTGCTTTAGTGATTGTAATGAAGCTACTATATATGTGTCATTGTTAGCACCGAACCTTTGTTAGTGTAGGTAATTTGACCCAATATTTGGTTTCATGCACAATGGTGTTTCTTCTGACTTTGATGCTGTCTGTTATAGGGCAATGGAGACTGTCATCAACCAACATGGTGTTGATATTGAAGTATTGAAGTCATCACGTCTTCCTTTGACTGATGGTCCTCAAATAGGTAATTATGCATGATTACATTTTGTATAGTATCTCAGTTACGTTGCTGCTACATTATAGCCCCTAGAGAGAAAACCTTGTTGCTATCTAGATTTTCTTATAATATAGTATGTGTAAATTGTATAGTAATAAAACGAATCTTCAAATCTTGGACTTGAAGATGGTGTTTTGGTTACTTGCCTTCTATATTGTGACATGAATTGGTTCTTTGCCATGCCTCTTTGGTCTCTAATGTAAGGGTGGGTTACTTCTACACTCTTATAACAAAAACTGGCCTTGTTCTTTTACTATGGTGACCCTTGTGTATACTAATGCTTAACTCACTTTTATGCACAATTCAATAGTCTTAAACTCTTGCAGTCTAATGAATTTGCTCTTAGAATTTATAAATAAAATATATCCACCTACCACCCTGAAACCAGCACATGAACTTTTTACATTTTATAACATATATTTTCTTTTTCTGCATAAGCTACATGCATATGCATAAGCTTGTTTATTTTGGTTTCCTTCATCCGTGAAATTCTCGTATATGTTGATTTCTGCATCCGTCAAACATTCCTCATTATTTTAGGGTGATCATGTGTTATATTTTAATTCTTAAAATTTATTTTGTAAAATAATTTTTTAAATGAGATACAGAAAAAGTAAGTGGGAAAAAAATAGAACCTCATAATCAAGAGCAATAGAAAATTAAAAATTAAAAAGATAGCCTACATATGTTTTAATTTTTAAAATTATTCTTGTTAAATACATATTTTTCTTTTCATTTGTTTTAAAACAGAAAAATAGCTTTTATAAAAAAGAAGCAAATAAATGCTCCTTCTTCCCAAAAAAAGGTTTTTATTTTAAATGAAGGGAAATACGAAAAAGTATCTTTGGTTGATTCGATTTGCAGCCTTTTCCAATTGACAGTTTTACACTAGTGGGAATAGTTAATTTGGAACAAAGTTATTCCCCCATTGCTAGTCATTCAAGGTGCAAGAATCCAGCATATTTAAAAAGGTGTATATATATATATATATATATATTTATTGTATTACAATAATTGTATACTAAAATATTTAGAATTCTTTTCTGGATATTTTATCTTAGTCTCAATTCATAAACTGAGTATAGCTTTTCATTTATATACCAATTGACAAGTACAACATGTATTGCATAAACATTTTAAATGCAATGAAAATGCAATTTTGTTATAAGCTATTGTAGGAACACGTGATATATAGTTGAAGAATAAGAATTATGTTTTTTCTTTTTAAAAAATTTAAGTTTGAGTTTTGTAAATAAAGATCAAGTGTTGTAAGAGTTTTATTCTCTTTTTTATTTTGAAGTGATGTATACATGCAGGTTTACTTGCTCTGGTTTGAGTCATGACTCATGAAGGAAAATTGTATTATTATTATTATTATTATTATTATTATTATTATTATTATTATTATTATTATGCCTGGATTAATTGACCTAAGTGAGGCTTGCTATATCTGGAAGGCCTTCCATTGGTGCTTTTCTTGGGGTGTTGATTACAACAGTAGAGATTGACCTTCTTGTTGCAGTAAGTCTTTGACCGCTTTCTTACTCTAGATTGAACTTGCTAATTGTTATTGTTCTGTTCATATGGAAGTCTGAAGTTATTCTTTCAAAAGAATAATTTCTCATATACTTGTCAAATTTGCTGTGCACAATGCATTATGACTGACAGAAAAGGAATCTTTACTGAAGTATACTCAACAACAGCTCTCCAATGCTAAGGTACTGATCTTAAGTGAATTTACCATTTCTCTCAGTGAATTTTAAGTGTACTAAATTTGCCATGCAAAATATACTGAACCAAGAGTTAACTATTTGTTGACTCAGCTTAAACATGGAAATAATGAAAGTATTAAATGAAAGAAACAACTCATTGTTAATATTTTGCCATTTCTCTCTCTAGAGTGAATTTTAAGAAAGAACTGAATGTTAGAAGTTGAGAGAGAATAGGAAGTCATTAAAACTAGGATCTAAAGGGAGTTGCTTAAGGAATTGAAGATGGAGTAAGCTTATAAGTTACTAGGTTTTCATTTGTATATAATAAATCCTTTTTTTTTTCCAATTTCCTCTATATCCTACAAAACAGCTGTTATATTTATCCCTATCAAATTGATTCCTCCATTTTCTTCCACTTGGAAAGCTAACAATTGGTCGGAATCAGGTTTTGAGGGCTCGTGAAATAGACCCAAAGTCTTTGATTATGGAGGTATTTTCCAAATTAAATATATTTCAGGAGCAGATGGCATTTTCAAGTGATCATTTGCTCATCAAATTGTTTCCATGTTGTAGGCATATGAGAAGGGGCTAATGATTGCTGTTATTCCATTTACGTCAAAGGTATATTTATGATGTGATTATCTGTTTCATTGGTGTTATTCAATAGCATGCTACATTATCATTCAATTTTGCTTTATAAGTCCTTGAACCATGCCAAAGCAGTCTTGCATATCAACCTCCTAATCCTTGGACGATGGGAGTTTTGGGATTGCTTGCTGAGATTTATTCAATGCCAAACTTGAAAATGAACCTCAAATTTGACATAGAGGTCCGTGTTTTTTGTTTGCTTGCTGGAGTGTCTTTGGAATAATTTTGTCTCATCCACATATTTATTGTATAATCTTTGTGCTATACAGCTTTTATTCAAAAATCTAGGTGTTGATATGAGGGATGTCACATCAACTTCTCTCCTGAAGGATAGAAAAAGAGAAATTGAAGGAAATCCTGATTTCTCTAATAAAGATGTTGGGGCATCTCAATCACAAATGATTACTGATATAAAATCTAGCCTTGTACCTCCAGTAAATCAAGTGGTTGAGTATGTTCTGTTGGGGGTAGGAGGTTTCATATGAGGAAGACATGGTTACGGGCTAGTGGAGAAGAAACATATGTAATTATGGGTTACATTCCTGCTAGTAGTTCCTATTAATTTTGATGTTTGTATTATTCTGAAATTGGTGTTAATATTAACAGGGGAGTGTATTTTTTGAAGAGGATATTTTTGGAAAATAAAAGAAATTGAAAATGGGAGTGTCTAAGCAAAGAGAGAGAGTAAATATAGCAATTGGCTAGGATAATCAATTTAAATTGCCCCATAAAGTTTGGGCTTAGATAAAAGGCCCACTATGAATAGACGTAACGTAACGTAATTTAAGAATAATTTTGATTTGATTGATGGGTATAGAGAAGCAAATGAAAGAGAGCATTTTGATTCATTAGGTGGAAGAAGAGATGCATGTTGTGGTGCCCAACACACAATGCTACAATCCCACTACAGAGGCCTAGAAGCTTACTTCGTGTTCTCGTTCCTTCATTTCCAACAAGGTAGCTTTCTTTTCTTCTCTTCTCTTCTCTTTTGGTTATATTCTAATTTCCTTTGCTTCGCATTTAGGAATCAGGAGGCTGTTGCTGCTACGTCCTTTTGTTCTGATTCATTTATCGTGAATGTGGCACTCATTACTTGAGGGTGGAATGTTTTAAAGAGGTGACTTAACCTGATTTGGTGCCTTTTTCTGCCTGTTCTAAAGCATGCTTGACAATGAAATGTCACCTTTAGTGCATGTGGTATATGTATGTGTGCAACTAGGAGACAACTTTGGTTAATCAATGTTAATTTGGAAGTGCATCCAATTAATTATTATCTGGGATTAAATTGTTTTGCATTTATTTCTCTTCTCTGCCAATTGGGGTTTCTTCCTATGAGGATGTGAAGGACAATTATTTTTCTTCCTAGAGATTGTTTTCAGGAAATTAGTTTTATTTTGTCCAAAGTTCTCTTAGGAGGTTGGAAAGCAAAACTATTATTTCTTCAAAATAAGCTATCCAAACATGCAAACCTTGGTTCTGTCAGTATAATATGTAAAAAATGTTTCTTTTTCGCTTCAGGCATGCAATCAGGTTTTGGCCTTGGGAGCTATTTGATTGCTGCTAAGATGAAAACAGTGTGTAAGAATGGGATGGATAGCATGCATCCTAATTGCTGCTAAGGTGAGTATCTGATTTGCTCTGGCTAAAATTGATGAAAGTTACTTAATTTTTCTTGGGTTTATGATTTGAGGGAATGAGAAGCTATTGAAGAGGCCTTTCTTTTCAAGAGAACATTGAAGGTCAGCCACAAAGGTAATGAGTTATCTCTCTACACAGTTTGTAACAACTAACTAACACACTCCAAGTTCCAACTTCCCAAGTGACCCTATATTGACTATTTTTCTTTCTTTTCCCTTGTCCTATAAATAGACAATAATACTATACTTGCTCTTACCCAATTTCGCATACCACAACTTTCTTTGATCTCAAAAAACATGGCCCACCAAGAGAACCAAATTGCAGGGAAAATATACTGATATGCATGCTCACTAGGTACAACTTTGCCTTTTTTTTTTTATCATGACATTGGCAGAAAAGGATATCAAGTCCACGCCTATTGATACAAAAGGCTTTCATAAACTTATTCAATTGGTATATATCTTCAATCATTTTGTTTTCAAATTTACCCTGCTCCCCTCCAAAACCTTTCCTTTCATTTTTTGGTTTGCAACTAGGCATGGTATCAATGTGGTTCTTTACAAGAGAAAGCAGAAGGACACCACCATCAACTTATCATATAAAATTGGTCTGATTCATGAGTTCATTAAATGCTTAGAATATATGCAATAGTGGTTGCTTTTGTGACAGCTGGTATTGTGACCATACTAGTTGTTTTACTATTTGGTGGATTCATCATTCCAAAACGTAAGAATCCAGAATTGATTTACTTTTAACAGAGAATTTTGTTCAGAAGATAAAGATTAATTGCTTTTCCATTGCAACATATATGCCATCTTGGTTGCAATGAGAATTTTGGGTTTCTCCTTTGACATATGGAGAGATAGGCTTAAATGGGAATGACTATCAAGAGAAATAGACGAGTCCCTAAACTATATATGTGGTAATGTATATATAATTTTACTTTTGGATAACTAGTTATTTGTGTATTTCCTGAGTTACTTTGAGATACAAAGAAACTACTTCATTCTGCAACTATTATTGAAAATTGTTAAATGATTTTTCTGAATTATAAGTGTTTTGATAAAATAATTTGTTGATAAAAGTATATAATGACTTTATAGATGAGATGTTTGATATTTAAAAGTATTTAATAATATATATTATGATTTATTTAAATTATTTAATATTTCTTTTTAAAAAATAAGATTAAAATCAAAAATTAAATTAATCCAATTTTTGTATTTAATTTTTTTATTTTTAACACAGTGATTCTAAGACGGTTCTTAGGCATAACCGTCTTTGAATGTAACTATTCTAAGACTGTTATGCCTTAGAACCGTCTTAGAATGTATAAATTCAAAGACGGGTATGTTGTAATAACCGTCTTAGAATGTCTTCTAAGACGGTTATATAGGATAACCGTCTTAGAATGTCTTCTAAGACGGTTATATAGGATAACCGTCTTTGAAGGTGCTCCCAAAAAAAAAAAATAAAAAATAGATTCTAAGACGGTTATGATGTATAACCGTCTTAGAAAGCAGACATTCTAAGACGGTTATACAGCATAACCGTCTTAGAAGGTTCTATAAAAAAAACAGATTCTAAGACGATTCAAGAATCGTCTTCGTAGGTGCAACCTTTCAACGTCGCTCGCTTTAAAGACGATTCAAGAACCGTCTTAGTAGGGGCAAAAGAACCGTCTTTAAAGGGTAATTATGTAGTAGTGTGCTAATAAGGCAATGTGAACAAAATACTTCTCTTTTTCAATGGTGACAACCCCCAACTCCATGATATTCCATTTGTCTCAAAGCAAAAGCTCCACTAGGTAGATCAGGTAGAGTTATAAATTCCTAGGTTCCATCAAAATCCCTATTATTGTATCTCCACTTATGATTAGGCTTTAACCAACGACGATGACACATATAGCAAAACTTTCTACCACAACGCAACCACTTTGAGCCAATCTCAAAATCACAACATGGACAAGCATACTGACCTCTAGTGCTCCAACTAGATAAATTTGCATAAGTAGGAAAATCATTAATAATCCACATAATTGCAGCTCACGTTTGGAATGACTCTTTTACATGCATCAAATTCTTTTACCCTAATTTCTCATAATTCCGTTAATTCTTCCACAAGAGGCTATAAATAAACATTAAGGTTCATACCTGGATCTTTTGGACTAGGAATAAGCAATGGAGGAAGATTGTATGGAATCAAGATAACAGGACAAGTGCTACGAGAAATTGTCATAGTTTTGAAAGCATTAAAGCCATCAGAAGTCAAACCTAGTCGAACATTACGAGTGTCACAAGCAAAATCATGAAACCTATATCAATTATTTCCTCAACTCAGCTCTTTACAATTAAATATAACCAAGTGAATGAAATGGTGATCGAGAACGAGTGAAAAGAAAAATACAAAGTCAGGGATTATTATTGCTAAAATTAGGTGATTATAGTTTATATCAAGACAAAGATGGAAGGTTCCTTCTCAACACTACAAAACCTGGTTGAGAGAAAAACTATTTTCTAGTCCCAAGCCCCAGACATAACCCTCAATGATACCAATCAGATTCCTCATCAAATCTCAGTCTCTCCTTGTGAAATCTATACACATTATTGTTGCCTACCTAGAACAAATTGTACCTTTTATAAGTTCTAACTTCTAACTACCTTGGATCCTAATAAGCGATGTCATATTGCTTCCAAACAATTAAACTACGCTAATTCTGTAGCACAAGATTACCTAGGTCGACTCAGAGACACTATCAATACCGTTCCAACTTCAATTCACTAATAAACAATAGGGAATTTTTGTCAAACAGTTTGCATGCAATAAATAAAAATTGCAAAAAAAACATATAAACTAATGTGAATTGACAAGAGGTGATGTAAAACAAATTAAAGAGCATCAATCCAATTCATCAAACCAAGCAATGGTAATTATCATAGTTCTCAGATAATGATTCTGTTATAAAAATTCATTCAATTTCATTAGAAGCAGTTCAATCGAATTAACTCCTAAATTAATTGAAATCACAAACCTAATTGAAATATCATCCAACTAATCTGTGATTAAAATTTGAAATTAGGAAATGAATCCATAACCTAATCCGCTTTCAATCCTAAACACATTCATAATCATGAAAATTGAATAGAGGATTGAAGAAGAAAGTGAACATTCACACAAAATTAGAAATACCAAACCAGAACTCAAATTCCCCTTTGCTTGGACTGGATCCTTGGATTGATTGATTATTTAGCCTCCCATGATCATCATCAATGAAAGCCCCACGAAATTGGTGCACAAAAATGGAAGAACAGAAAATGAAAAAGAAGAATAGGGAAGAACAATGAAGAACAGTTGAGAGAAAATAAGAGAAAGGGTTTTAATTCTGAAAACTTAAAAAGGAAAATGTAAATTTTGTTTTTGCTACAATGTAGTGTAATATTCACTCCTAATTTCACTAACATATAGTGACTAAGTCAGAAGGAAAGAATGGATCATGAATAGGCCCATCTATTCTAATTAATTATGTTATTTACACTAATAAAAATCTAACTCGCACCCCAAAATTCAAGCGAAGTGATTCTAACTTCAAAGCTTAAATTGACCCTCCAAATGACAGAATTGGCCTTGACTTATCTCTAACAAACTTGTATATCTTTTTGTTATCTTTCCAAGGACTACTCATATGCTCCATTCGAAGTTCTGTAGAGCTCTGTAGATCCTGTACAAGGAAGATAGGTCAAGTGAGCAAAAAAATCCGAAAATAAGCAACAATTAGCAACTAAGCCCACTTGCTTTCCTAAGACAAAAACTGAATTAGAATGAGAAAATAAAAGTTCAAGAGAAGTCAAATAAGCTAAGAAGAATAGAAAAATATTTAACTAAAAACGTTCAATCAGATCCCACATAATTTCTTTCTCACATATATTTTTCACTTTGTTGGCCTATTAATTGGGATCCAAACAAATAGTTTGTCATGTTGTTTCATTTTCTAAAATCTAAGCCCTCCAGCACCTTTTTATGACTACAACATCATGTTATTTATTTCACCACACTATTAAAATCACAAAATTGAGAAGCTCAAATGAATCATAAGGCTATAAAATGGAGAGGATTGATCACAAATATAAAAGTCAACTAGACTGAATGATAGTTTCCTTTTTCTAAGTGGCTTGATGCATGAGCCAACTTTGATTTAACATAAATTGTTCGCACAATTTATTTTGAATCTAAAAATGAGACCAGCTCTGGTTTGAACAAATAAATGATTGCATGAATCAAAAATCAAATTCCAATATGTTTATGCTAATGCATTATAGCTAGAAAATGGTAAATCAAAAATAAATCACGAACAGAAGAACATGAGATCAACTCAGAGGCAAAATCACAATGACAAAGGATTACTGAATAACCAAAAGCATTGCAGAGAGGGGGAGAGGGATGAGAGGACCTTGCACTTGAGAATCTGCACGGCGAAGAACTCAACCTTGAAGTTGACGGGGGGGGGGGGAGGCAGTAATCAACAGTGAGGATGGCAGTGGCGGCGTGGGTTTGCTAGAATTGGACGAGGACATTGGTGATGTACAAGATCTACAAATTTGGGACCAAAAGGAGTGTTTGAAGCATTTGAGTTTTGAATCAGTTTGAATGTGTAAATGAGTTTTGGAAAGAAGCTTTTGAATCAAAGATTTAGTGTCTGCAATGAGAAGAGTTGAAGAGTGGAGACATTGAGCGTGGAAGGAAGGAAAAAAGCATGAGGAAAAGTGAAGATACTTATCCTTTTCAAAATAAAATTGAATTATTATTATTTTTTATTTTAGTAAATATTTTTCATTTTAATCATTAAAAGTTATTTTCTTTATTATTCTATTATAGTTGAATGTTGGATAATTTTAATTAAAAAAATAATCAATTCTAAACTATGGTGACAAGCTAACAAGTTATTTTTGGGAAAAAAACTAACAAGTTTAGTGTGCATCAAATAAGTGTTGTTTTAATTTGTTTTATTAACAAATAATTTTTTTTAGGTTTATATTTTTTATAGCCATCGTTTCAAATCCACTCTTAAAACAAATAGTTCACAATTATATATTTGTAAGCATATAGTGCCTATTTTCATGGTTCTAAATTCATCACTAAAATAAATAATGATAGAAATACAACTATATATATATATATATATAGTTTGATGATACTTAATTATACCTACTATTTATCATATGTTTGTAGGTATATGAAGTTTATACCCACACTTTTAATAATTGTCATTAAAAGTGTCCGTAGGTATATGACAAATTTCTTGTAGTGAGTTTTACCTACACTTATCTATCATAAGCATAAGTTTTTGAGAGTTTTACCTACATAAAATAGTTGTAGGTAGAAGTCATTTTTAGTTTTAATGAATTTACTTATACCAAATAATGGTAGGAACAAGTTGCTGAGTTTTACCTACATTAACCAATTGTACGTAGAAGTAATTTATAGTTTTACCTACACCAATTCATGACTGTAGGCAAAACGAGTCCATAGACATATGTCATTTTTCTTGTAGTGATACAATACCCCTTTTGTGGAAGTTATCCCTCGTTGGTAGTATGTTGTGCATGATTTTCAACATATAAGTTGCAATTTAGGTGGAAATTTTACCCTCAAGACCATATGAAAAATATCGACCTGCTCATCACCAACTATGGATCCAAGTAGACATACGTATCCTGTAACGCCCCCAATTTTCTAATCAGGGTCATTACTAACCACACCTCACAAACAGACATATAATCAATCAGAGTTTAAGCAGTTTGGAAGCATACAGTAGAAGTGACATCATCAAAGTCACTATCATAACACTGTACATCAGAGTATGGTGAATATACATAAAAGTTCCACTGTACAATACAAAACTGTACAAACAACCCATCAGGGTACATCAAAGTACATAACCAAAGCAAAATTAGAGCATAGGAGCAACATGCTCAAGTCCTCTATCCTAAGGTATCCATCAGCAGCTAATCCTGCACAGGCTTCTTGCCCTGGGATCTCTCTGCTGCTCTGGAAGAATCACCTGCAAAACATAGCCCCACACAAGGGGTGAGATATAAAATCTCAGTAAACTCAGGGCCCTTGAAGGTATTTCCTTCCCCTGGTTCACCGACAACAGATATACAATTAAATCAGAAGCCATAGAATAAAGCAGGCAATTAAACTTTTCCTTTCTGTTGCTTTGATGCTCCAGGACTTGAACCCGAAGTCTTACTCTACACACATCTCGTACTGCCTCGGTTCCTCTGCCAAGGACTTACAGTGTTATGACAGTTAGGTGCTTTGGGACTTGAACCCAGAGTCTTGATA
>PYAF01004140.1:636813-648091 GCA_007407185.1 Glycine tomentella | reverse complement strand
ACTTTACTCATTTATGTGTTTGCTTAATGCTTAACTTGCTTAAGATCACTAAGAGATTAGGGTTGGATGGTAGGTTAAAGAACTAAGTGGAAGAGACATCAAAGCTTAGTCAATATTAGAATAACACATTGGTTGAATAACTTGGATAATAGAACGTAGTATTCAATATCATTTCATAGAGAGGCACATTGAGTGTGGGTTGCCCTAGCTACATTTCCTTACACATTGTTATTTTCTAAACTATTTTGATGTTCAATTCCGCTTGCTTTTAGTTTTAATTTCCTTCAATTGATTCACACACACACAACCACAACATTACTTTTATATTTTGGTATCCAACTTATCGATCGAAATTATAGTTTATTTGGCCAAGCAATCCTCGTTGGGAACGACAAATCCCCTTCTTTATCACTGTATTACTTGTACGACCGGTATACTTGCCGAGTACCCAACAGTCATCAATGAAGGAAACAAAATACTGAGCTCCACTAAGTGATCTCTCAAACATGGAGCAAACATCAGTATGAACAAGGTTCAAGAATGTTCTTGCGTTGTCTGGGTTGCTCCGGTCTCACAAACGAAACACAGTGTTTTTTTCTAGCTAGGCAGTGTGTGCAACTCTCCAACATTTGACCCTTCAACTCGGTCAATAGTTCCTTTTTCTTCAAAATCTAGAGCCCTTTCTCACTAATGTGACCAAGACGCTTGTGCCATAGCTCCAAACTAGCCCTTTTTCTAGCCCTTTTTCTTCACGAACTGAGTTGGCTTCTCCACCAATTATCTTTCTGTGCATCACATACAAGGAACCTTCCTTCTTGCCTCGAGTCATCAACAAGTTTTCCTTGACCAGTTTCCATCTACATCCTCCAAAATAATTCACTAACCTGACATCATCTAGTTTTCCAACCGAGATTAGATTCAAACACATGTCAGGCACATGTCTTACATCATTCAACACAAATTGGCACCCAACATCCGTGGTCAAGGTTACATCACCGACACCAACAATTTTGCTGATCACTTGATTTTCCAACTTCACAACTCCGAAATCGCCACTTCTGTATGATGAGAAGAAACTTTTGTGAGGAGTAACATGGAAGGAGGCATCTAAGTCAACAATCCAGGCGCAATCATCATAGGAAACATTCAAAAAATTATCTTCTCCGAGTAGAAATATCTTGGCTTCAAAACTGGCAACCACCGCAATGGTGTTCTTGTCTTCCTTCTTCTTCGGTACAATCTGATCTGACTTCACATTTTCGTTCTGCTCATCATTCTGCAGAGTCCAGTAGCCATTCTTCTTAAGTCCTACCTTCCCACAGTAGAAACACTTCAAATCATATTTCGATTTAGATTGGCCTCTAGACTTATCTCATCCACCTCGACTCCGGCTCTTGCTTCTAACCCAGAAGTCGGATTTTCCTCTATTTTGAACCACATTGGTCTCATATGTGTTGGAGACACCTCTTTCTCTTCTCCTGGATTCTTCATTCAGGAGACTGTCAGTCACGACATCCATCGTCAATTTTCCTTCTGGAGCCAAGTTACTCAATGTCACTACCAGAGTATCCCAACTTTCTAGCAGCGAGCTCAACAACAACAAAGCTTGCATCTCATCGTCAATTTTCATATTAGCTTTGGAGAGTTGATTTAAAATACCTTTGTAGGTGTTGAGGTGCTCAATCATGTTCATGTCGTCCTTGTACTCTAGCTTCACAAGTTGGCGAACCAGGTGTGCTTTGTTCCCGGGAGTCTTCTTTTGAATCATGGATTCCAACTTGTTCCACAATTCATACGCGTTTGTAAACTCATACACATGCTCAAAGAGGCTTCTGTCAATGTATTTCCTGATCGTGGCAACCGCCTTACAACTTAGAATCTCCTAATCCTTGTCGAATTTGCCAGTCAGTCTTTTGCCAAGAACGATAGGCTCATAGAAATCTTTGCAGTAGAGATGATCTTCCATCATCGGTCTCCAATAAGTGAAGTTGTCTGCGGTTAGCTTGAACATATCTCCGTCATGAGTTATGCCACTGGTCTCCATATTGTCTCTTTCAGAACCCTTCGAACCCGGGCTCTGATACCACTATTGGGTTATGGTCGAACCCTCAAATCAATTGCGGAAGCAAAACAGAAAATGTACGAAAGGAGAGAAATAGAGAAAAAACACAATCAATTTGTTTAACGTGAGAAAACCTTCCTCAATGTGAAGAAGTAAAAACTCACGGGACAGTAGTCCAGAATCAAACTTCCACTATAATAATAATGGTTTACAAAGGATCAAAATACATCAATGTGGTGGTTCACACAACCTCTCAAACTATGGTGATAATCAAACTCCCTAAAGTGTTTCGCTCAAACTCTCTCTAGAGATCTCTCAAATGTAAAGCACAAGGCTTGCTCAAATGTGCACTCAAGAATGTCACTTGAGACTCTCAAAATCTGTCTACGCTGCACGACGCTCTCTGATTCTCAATCTGTCTATCGCGTCCACCCTCAACTAATGAATTTATAGTGATGAAGTAGGTTTAGGATTTTTAGAACCCTCAATGGGCCTGGGCCAGCATTGAAGGAGGAAGCCCAATCCAACAGTTGGGAGATAAGAGTGTCTTGGTGTTCAGAGCATGTCCTTTCAAATCCGTGATTTTTTTTTCTTCTCTTGCACCAGTTGTTTTCTTGTTATGTTGCAAATAAGATTTGGAAATTATGCTATTAGGAGTGTTCATGGGGTACATGTCATCCGCGAACTCGATTTGAACTAAACTGATCTAGATAGCTTGGATTGGATCATTTATGCATTTGGATCAAAATCGAACCGAATCAATCAAAATCGTTCATGTATAGGTTGGGTCACACATTTAGATCTATAGATCCGATCAAAATCAAATAAAAATTTTAAAGTTATTTAGTTTGATTCTAAATACTATTAATATTGGATTCCAAGTGTTGAAACTTCAAATGTTTATAATATTAACGAATTATATTTTGTTCAATTGTTTCAGCAAATTTGGTTGCACTAAAGTTTATTGTAGGAAATAGTTGTCATTCAGACTATTATAATAAATCTCGTTAAAGAATATTTTGTTTTAATTTGTATTAGTCTATTTTAGAATATTATGACAATGATATTAAATGAATCAATTTTACTGCTTTTAAACATTTGATAATATTGTATTAGTGTAAATAGTCATTTTCATCCTCAAAAGATGAAAATTCAAATTTAGTCCTCAAAAGTGAAAAAAAAGTGCGAGAAATTCATTCATTTGTTACCGTTAATGAAATAGCCTACGTGACACAGATGGAAGAAAATGTCACAAAAAAATTATAACCAAAATGACCACTAGATAGATTGGACCAAAATGTTAACAAGTTTCCATTGGACCAAAATATCAGTAAGTTTTCATTAAACCAAAATGTCAATAAGTTTCAATTGGACAAAAATATCCTATGATACTATTATGTTCCAACAATGTACGAATGATCTGAGAAGGCAAACAAAGAGTTGTAACAAATTTGCAATGCATGTAAATGGATATACTAAAATTTGAATTTTCATCTCTCAGAACGAATTTGTCAGCGCTCTATACATTCAGGGACGAAAATGATTATTTATCCTTAATTGCATTTTACCCTTAAATGAAAGGAAATTTGAGATCTGATACATTTGTCTAATGAAAATTTACTAACGTTTTGATCAAATGAAAATTTACTGACATTTTGATCCAATATAGCCATGTTGACAACCATTTTTGTTACTTTTCATCCCTCTGCACCACGTAGGCTCTTTCATTAACGGTAACATACAGAAGTTAACGGATGAATAGATTTGTCCCATTTTTTTCACTTTTTAATGAATAAATTTGAATTTTCATCTTTCAGAGATGAAATTGACATGTCTCTACACATTCAGAGACGAAAATGATTATTTACCTTATTGTGTTAATTATATTGGATATTTGGATGAATCATGTAATGAAATAGTAATTCTAAGAAAAAAATCAAATTTAAATGGGTAAACTGTTGACCCGAACCAAACCAAACCGTTCATGAACGAGTTGGGTTGGGTTTAAAAAGAATATTCTGAAAATCGAACTGATCTAATTTGATTGGATTGAGTCCTAAATTTAGACAAAATCGATCCGAACAAACCCACGAACACCCCTATCTACTATTCATGGCTTGTGGTTCAGAGTGTGCTTCCAAATGATCACATCCAACACTTCTACCGACATTATTTCTTTGCATATGGAAAGAGGTTCTCATATCATCTTTAGTGGTAGATCTTAAATTGGGATCTTAAACCATTTTTTGGCATATTCTATAATGCCATGTAGAACTAAAGATCTCTTAAGAACTTTTCCATTTTTTCTTTAGTGGTAATGTCATTTTGAGATCTTAAGGAGAGAGAAAGAGGAAAATTTTTTTAATGATGTGAATATCTTAAAAGTTCTTCTATAAGAATTCATTTTGCACGTTGAAGATCTTTTCACCTTCTTTATTAGAAAATCTAATAAAATCAGATCTTAAATTAAACATCATTGCTTAAAATCTTACACTCTATCTTGCGTGGAGCTAATTTGGGTTGCTGTCCTATGATCCCTGTACGTGGAGTTTCATAAACGGGTTAGTGTTCAACAATAAAAATCTGCCTTTTGAGGATGTATTAGAAACATGGCTTTAAATTGTGGTTGGTGGTGAACCAAAAAACCTTTATATATAATATGACGGCAATTGCAAGAAAATGCAACTGATGCAGCTATAATTACGGTCGCTGTACGGTTACGGAGAGTCATATCTTGGCGTTGTGGTTGTAATTGCGGTTATAGCTAGACTGCTATTTAAAACCATGATTAGAAAGTATTAGATTCAGAACCTGGACATTGCTAAAATCAAGAACAAAAGTGTTCTTATACTCTTATTTTGAGTGTGGATAAATACTCCCGGACTTTTGCTTGCAGAATTTAAATGGGTAGGTTCTGTCATGGTGCAGATTTTAATTTATTCGTGTAAGAGGGGTTTATAAGTTGATTATGCTGGGAGGAACTTTTGCATCTATTGCACAAACCATGGAGGGGTGTTTTAGATTGCAATAACATGGGGTTGGAGGAATGGTTACTTAGCCTATGTATCTTTCTTTTCTTTGATCTTGCGTAGTGTACTTGTTTCACTAGATGATCGAGGCATGTCTTATGCTTCTTTTAGCTTGATACTGATATTATACGTTGAACGTAAGTCGCTTAAACGTATTCAAACCTGGAAAAAATAGATTATGTTATAAGTTGAAGTAATAGAAGCCCGTAATAATATACAGATTATTTTTTGGGGGGTGTACATATGTACAAATCATTAATATGTCTTATGCATTTTATCATCACAAAAAATCTGTAAAAAAAAAGTCTTGTTTTAAACATGTTCCTCTGAAATTTCAAGAATAAATTTTTACTGAACAAAGAAAAAAAATACACATAAGAAAACTCAGTTTTGGTTTTGGCTTCCGAAAATACAATCTATTAATTGCTTCAACACCCCTTCGGTGCACTTCTCCTTACTAAAAGTCCATCTATTTTGCAAGAAACAATTAACTTAGCAGCACTTTTTTCTAGTACAGTCCTTAAACAGAATACTTGAATGCATGGAATATCTACGAATACACATAGTAAATTTTGATGATATATACCTAAGAGTTTTAACACTCAAATCAGTATATTCAATATACGAATAGATGATAAAGCTTAGAAAAATAATACGTCAAATTCTATGGACTATTTCCTCATTGCCAAGTGTAACGTTTTTAAGTGAGATCGTGTGAGAATTGCCTTATAGAGCAAATAATCATAGTATAACTGTTACGTTTAAAACCAATCCCCGGGATAAGTTTTTTTTTTTTTTAGTTTTAGTCAAATAACATTAGAAAATCAATTCAGTTCAAAACCAAATTGGAACTGAACTAATTTTTAATTAGCTAATTTTAAACAGGTTCTAATAATCAAACAGATTTCAATTTAGTTTTCAAACTACTTTTTCAATAAATAAAAAAACTAATCCAAGTGAAAAGCACATTGATTTTATAGAAACAATTTAGTTAACCTAAACACTTTGTACAATAATACAGCTCATTTTTTCAAACTAGTTCGACTGAAAAATGGGATGGTTACAATCCAGTTCAATTTGCATCAGTTTTTGTGTTTTTTTCACACCCCTACCTACAAGCAAGTATAGAGGTCCGGGGATCCAGACATTGTTATTGGTGGGGAGTGGTTGTGTAATACAGAGGCAGTTTTGTTTTGTACTCTTATTGTATAATTCTAATTCAAAGCAAAACAGTTGACAAGTCAGTGAGCCTTGAAATGCATACTTTGTACGCTGTGTCGTAAGGAGTTTGCATGGTGCTGCGCATTATGTATGGAGTTGGGAAGGCAACTTTGGGATTTTGAACAGTATTCCGTTTGTTTTCAAAACACAATTGTGTAATACGAAGGTACTACGTATTTGCTATTTGATCACTTTAACTCTGCAATTTTAAGGATATCAATGGAGAGTAATATCTCGAAGTAGAAGATCACAGAGATACACCAATTGCCGTGGAGTGTGTGCTATGTGTAATTGAGAGAGAGATTTAGAATATCTGTGTACCTTCTTAGCTGCAACTATCAAGTATTTATAAGCACATTATCTTGCAGTTATCACACGAACTGTTTCCGAGATTTCCGCCCTCAATTCACACATCTCTAACTGCCGTTATGGACTAAGTCATACCCATATTCCAGGAATTGAACTCATGATTCTTTAACAATAATTGGGTCTGCAATTAGGCCCAGACTATTATTTCCATAACAAACACATTTTTGTTTGCACTATGGGGAGTGCTACAAAGCAAGTGATTTGGTGCAGGTTAATTAATTATCAGTATTTCTTTCTTTTTTTTTCTATTTGGACCAACAATAAAAAATTGATACTAACTTTTTCCGAACGCGTCTCAGTTCCCCTATAAATTCAACAATGTATCAATAGCAATCCAAATAAAATTCAATACATAATATAAGTTTTACCATTGCCTAGTGATATATACTATATATTGATCGGTCATCTCATATTTATTAATAGAATGGCATCGCGTGGGTATTTCTTTGTTCTTCTCCATGGTTTTCTGTTTGCAACTCTTGCAACCTCAGCTTTCTCAAAATTGTCACCTAATTACTATGATTTCTCGTGCCCTAAAGCTTTGAGCACCATCAAAAGTGTCGTGGAGGCCGCAGTGAAGAAAGAGCGTCGTATGGGCGCATCCTTGCTACGCTTGCACTTCCATGATTGTTTTGTTAACGTAAGACATTCTATTCTTGTATACAAATCCCATAAAAAAAATTGTTTAGAAAGAAAAAAAAATAACAAGTTATATTTTTCGTGTTCTTTGAGAAAATTCAAGTTATAATTTGTTAAAATATTCTTACACAAAATAAGTATATACCAGTATATGTTAACAATCTCACACATATATGTAATTTTTTTTGTAATCATAAGATGCGTGTGTGTATTACCTTAAACACCATTCGGATCATTTAAGAAATGTGAGGACTAATTCATATATAATTAGATTATTTAAATATTTCAGATTAAGTTTCTAACAATTACATGGTTTTGTGACCGTGACAGGGTTGTGATGGTTCAGTTCTTCTAGACTCCACATCCTCCATTGACAGCGAAAAGAAAGCAACTCCTAATTTCAAATCTGCAAGAGGATTTGAAGTGGTTGATGATATCAAGAAGGCTGTGGATGAAGCATGTGGAAAACCAATTGTTTCTTGCGCAGATATATTGGCTGTTGCCGCTCGTGACTCCGTGGTTGCGGTGAGTAATATTACTACTATATAGTCTACAACATTATTACTAATTATATTCCCAAATACTATTTATTCTTTAAATATGTTTATCTATATAGTTATAGTACAGTAGGTAATATATTTTTTTTCTAAGCTTAACGTTTTGACTTGAATAAGTCGGTGGTATACAAGTATACGAGGAGGATGAAATGCATTAATTGTTTTCCAAAAACTATGACCAGTCAAAAGTCAAATAACGTAATAGTACAGTATAGATTTATTATCTAGGGACTCAACGACTCAATTTGGATATTTAGAGCAGGACTATAATTCTCAAGTCTCAACCCACCTGCAAAAATGGTCACAAAAGATTTAATTCGTGACGGAGTATATTTAAGTGAGAAGGCATGAGGGTTTATTATTATGACAGTGCTATATGTGTGGGTTTATGAAATGAAAATTATTCTTTTTCTATTACAGTATACTAAAACGATTTGAACAAACTTCTCTAAACATTTCTAGTTAAAAAGAAAAGAAAAATAATTAACTTTCAATTAAAAATTATTTGTAAAATTTTCTCTTATAATTTCTTTAAAAGATACATAAATTAATTAATTTTAATATATGAGAAACAATATTTTTTCTTAAAAGTATATATGAATAAACTTATTCAAACATACTCATAATTAATGTATTTCTATCATAATGTTTGACCATCAGAGTAATTTTTAACTCAAATTTTTTATATATTGATTTCTTAACTAGTTGTGAATATAAATTATACATGTTCATGCAGTTAGGTGGACCAACATGGAAAGTTGAACTAGGAAGAAGAGATTCCACTACAGCAAGCCGTAAAGCAGCAAATGCAAACATTCCAGCACCAACTTTTAACCTATCTCAACTCATCAACAACTTCAAGAACCATGGTCTTGATGAAAAGGACCTTGTTGTTCTTTCTGGAGGCCACTCCATTGGATTTGCACGTTGTGTTTTTTTCAGGGACCATATCTACAATGACTCCAACAACATCGATCCCAAATTTGCAGAACGTCTCAAACACATTTGCCCTAAAAAAGGTGGTGACTCCAACCTTGCTCCTTTGGACAAAACCGGACCGAATCACTTTGAAATTGGCTATTACTCTAATTTGGTTCAAAAGAAAGGGCTTCTTCATTCTGATCAAGAACTTTTCAATGGTGGCTATACTGATGCACTGGTTAGACAGTACAGCTACGGTTACGAATCTTTCTTCCAGGATTTCGCGAATTCGATGATTAAGATGGGAAATACTCAGCCCCTTACTGGGAATCAAGGTGAAATCCGTGTTAACTGCAGGAAAGTGAACTAGTTCATTACAAAATTTATGTGATATATATACATATAGAATAATTTCTTGAGGCTAAGATCGTGGTGCACAAATATGAATTTTTATGTGTTTGATGATATCCTTTATGATAAATTGTGTGCTTTCTTTTGAATATAGAAACCTTTAGGCAGATACAGGTCTATGATTATATTGATTAACTCAGATAATGCATACGGAGAAGAACATCAAAACACTGTGTCCATAAAAAAATATAATTCCAATGTAAAAATATTAATAAAATGTAAAAAAAAAATGGAAAAAAAAAAGAAGCTAAATGTAGTTCTTTATGCATCTTTTGTGTTATTCTTTAATCAAAAAATAGTCTGCATAAAAAAGAATTGTACAAATTAAGATCGGTATAAGTTACCAAAAGAAAACTATTTTAATTGATGAAAGTGCGAGAATAATTTGGATTTGGACATTAACTTGCATTGGGGTGTTATAATTTTTATATATTTAATGATCTAATCATTTTTACAAACAATATTAAACAATATTAGATCAATGCGGAATGAAATAAAATATAAATACCTCCAGTCATTGCTCTTTGTATTGAGTTTTAATACTGCAATATGAAATAATTTATTGAGTCTTCCAAATTCTTCTCTCAATTTGCACTGGATGGTATATATGGATTTTATATGTGAGTGAGTTCAAGGACCCCAGAAATTAAAGATACACACTTATATATAAACATTTTCCATCAAAGGTGTTTTTGTGTGTATGGTTATGATGGGAAGTTAACGGCGGTTAACAGCGGTTGAGATAAGAGTAGTTAACTATAGAAATAGTCATGACTATCCATAGGAATAGTTATGACTACCCATAAGGAATAGTTATAACTACCCATAGGTATAGTTAACCGATTAAGGTTGGTTACAAAATAAAACCAACATTCTCCCACTTGGTTAACATATCCCATGATTTACATAATGAGAAATAAAATACATGAATCATGGCGATAGGTCCTCTAATGTATGCGAGTATTATCTTCCATGTATCTCATTGCATTATATTTCTCAATCTCATATAACTTAATGAATAAACCCAATATTTATTCTAGATCCAAACTTTATTGATGTATCTCAAAATTAATAACTTTAGATGCACATAATCCGAATGAAAACATCACAATAGAGTTTTATCAAAACAATATCATTATGATCCTTAAATTTAAATGGTGGCATGCCCTTAGTTAAAGGATCAACAATCATTAATTCAGTGTTAATGTACTCAATAACCACTGTATTATCTTTAGCACATTCTCTTATGGCTAGATACTTAATGTCGATGTCCTTGTTTCGACCACAACTTTTATTATTCTTAGCCATAGCCATATTAACAGCATCTGAATTATTATAGTATTTCTTTAATGACTTAGAAATGGAATCCATAACTCTAAGCCCAAAAATGAAACTCCTTATCCATACACCATGTAAGGTAGCCTCAAAACAAGAAACGAACTCAGCCTCCATAGTGAAAGTAACAGTCAGAGTCTGCTTGACACTTTTCCAAGAGACAGCTCCACTGGCTAGCATAAATATATATCCTGAAGTGGATTTTCTCGAATCAATGCAACCAACGTAGTATGAATCAGAGTAGTCAATTACTTTCAAATTGTCAGTCCGTCTATACATATGATATGAACCAATATGGGGTTCATTGTTTTTACGGATCGTCCTTGAAAAGACTTCTTGTTAAAACATAAGAAAAGGGTGCACGCCAAGTGTTTGGCGGAAAGAAATAAAGATAAAAAAAATATGAAGAAAAGTACAGAGCAAAAATAACGAATTTAACATGAACAAGATGTTAAAAAAATAGAATAAAAATAAAAAGACGGGGAAGACAAGAAATGAAAGAAGACGCCACACCTTATGAAAAGTGATAAGTCCCGTGGGGATTCGCCACAAAGATTATAGAAAACCTTTGATAAGAACCAATGTTTGGTCCAATTAAGAACCCAAGAGGAACTTCCTCTCACACACTTTTAAAAGTGTAAAGGTTTTATTCAATTCAAAGGTGAGTACATAAGACAAATGAATGGTTATTTATAGCTAACAAGTGGTGTCTCTCTCCTTTTTCTCTCCAATGT
>PYAF01004140.1:614074-636713 GCA_007407185.1 Glycine tomentella | reverse complement strand
GTCTTTGGACTCTTCACTCATTTGAATCAATTGGAGCAATCTAAACTCTTCTTCTGGGTTGGTCTTTGGACTCAAGGCAAGGTTGATATGTTGACCCAATGCTTGAGAAAGGAAGTAGTTCACTTCATGATCCAATGCTTCTTGTGCTTCCTTTGATCTTGCCCTTGTCATGGGTCCTTGCAATTCTTGGTCCTCATCAACATAAGCATATAATCTTTAGTCCCTTGAAAGTATCTCATCACTTTCTTATGTGATCTAAAGAATCTTAATATAATTTAAATAATTAAAGTTGTTGTGGCTAGACTTTAATCAATTAAATTATAAAGATCACAAAATGTCATTCACATAGAGAATAAGAAAATAGATTTTGCTCCCACTAACCTTCTAGTATATACATTGATCCATAATATTTAAATAATTAAAGTTGTTGTGGATTCTCAATGATTGGTTGTATAACACCCGGTTGAACTGGAGGGGTATTTTGGATAACAACCAGTCTTGCGTTTGAAGTGGATGGTTGAGCAACTGAATGATCTTTCTCAAAAACAAAGTCTCTGTATTGATCGCTCCCACTAATCAAGTCATTCTCATGAAATTTAGCATTTCTTGATTCCACAATCCTAGTGTTGTGAGATGGATAGTAAAATCTATATCCCTTAGACTTTTTAGCATATCCAATGAAATGCTCATTTATAGTCCTCAGGTCAAGCTTCTTTTCTTGTGGATTATAAATTCTAACTTCAGACAGACATCCCCAAGCGCAGCATAAAAGCATTGAAAACAAGAACTTGCTTTTATTTTTCAGAGAAAAAGTACAAGACATGCACGTTATCTTGATAATGTCAAAATCAAAAGGAATTGTCGTTTTGAAACTTAATAAAATGACACAAACTTAAGTTGTCTTCAACATTAAGCAAAAGGATATAGAAGCACGCAAAATTGTTATTTTAAAACTTAATAAAACGACACACACTTCATAAAATTTTACATCGTTTTTCATGATTTAAAGTCTAGAATCATTCGAAAATTATTTTCTTTATGATTCTTAAAATCAAACTTTATTTTAAGACTTTAAATCAAAATATCCAATAAAACCCAAAAAACTCAAAACGTAAAAACAAGGCAGAGGTTGAACCTTGCTTTGATACCAAATGTTATAATTTTTATATACTTAATAATCTAATCATTTTCACAAACAATATTAGATCAATGCGGAATGAAATAGAATATAAATACCTTCAGCCATTGCTCCTTGTATTGGGTTGTAATACTGCAATATGAAGTGATTTCTTGAGTCTTCCAAACTCTTCTCTCAATTTGCATTGGATGGTGTATATGCATTTTATATGTGAGTGAGTTCAGGGACCCCAGAAATTAAAGATACACACTTATATATAGACCTTTTTCATCAAAGGTGTTTTTGTGTGTATGGTTATGATGGGAAGTTAACAGCGGTTGAGATAAGAGTAGTTAACTATAAGAATAGTTATGACTATCCATAGGAATAGTTATGACTACCCATAAGGAATAGTTATGACTACCCATAGGTATAGTTAACCAATTAAGGTTGGTTACAAAATAAAACCAACATGGGGGCCAACATGAATTATGAAACACGAGAGGCTTCTGCTATATATACACCTCCCTGTTTTGCTAATGCTTCCATTTTTTTCTATTATCATAAATATCCTTTATACCTATAACCAAGGTTGTTAAAATCGCGATCTGGCTCATAAGATCGGACGATTTTGTGATTTTTTCGGCCGACGACGATCCGGATCGGTCGTAGGATCGAAGGCGAATGGGATCGGGGTAAGATCGCGACTTTGATCGTAGGATCATAAGATCCTCGATCCCGTAGCGATCCTGTTTTAGCTTAGAATTTAAAGCCCTAACCTTTGGCTGTTTGGCAAACTCGCGAAAACACCCAGGCGCAACATCCCGACGCAGCTCCCAACCTCGGCGCGACCCAGCGACGCCTAACGGTACCTCCCACCTCCGCGCGACCCAACGAGACAGTCGACCTCCCCCGACTGCACGCTACCAGGTAGGTTCTCTTCTCCCTTTCCGCTTCTTGCTTTCCCTTCCTCTTCTCCCTTCTCCATTCTAGCCTTCTCCCTTTCTCTTCTCCATTTCCCTTTCCTTCCCGTGAATCCCATCTCCCTTCCCTGTGTCTGCTCTCTGGTTTGTTTCATACTTTTCCCTTTGCTAATTGTTGTTGCTTGACTTGAAGTCTTGAACTGTTGGCATGGCACATAAATGACAGAGGAAGAATTTTGGTGTTGAGGTGGTCACCGAAGAAAGAAACGGCGCAGAAGAGAAGTAAAGAGAGAAGAAGAAAAGAATAATATATGCTAGGGTTAACTTATTTGGGCCAAATTTGCTTTCTGTACCCCTTTTTTTTCTTTATGCAATTCCATTATATTTTTTAAATGGGCTTTTGAATTTTAATTTAGAAAATTGCTATTTACAGTCTTTCTGTACCCACTTTTTTCTTTCTGCAGTTTCATAGTAGGATCTCGATCCGATCTTACGATCCTCAATTTACGATTTTTCATCCCCCCTCTCGATCCTACGTAAAATCTCAATCTTAACAACCTTGCCTATAACAATGACACATAATTAGAGCAAGAGAGGACTAAAGGGAGACCAGAGCAAGAAATCAAATTGGGGGATGGAGAGGTGTGATGAAAGAAAGGAGGAATGTGTTGTTGCTATGAAAGGGAGAGTAGCGTCTTGTTAAGTGTGTGGGGGAGAGAAGAAGATTTGAAAGGAAAAGGTTTAATTTAAAAAAAAAAATGAAAAAGGGATATACTTAGCAAAAAAGAGAAGTAGCAAAAGACAACATGAGATCGTCTAGGGGCTCTCTAGTGACATTTATTTCTTGCACTTTCTTTATCCACCAAGCATCTCTCATTGTATTCCGAAATGGGAGTTGTAGAATCAATAGTGAAAGTGCATATACAATAGTACATTTTCTCGAATTTGTTTGCTCACATTTTATGACCTAAAACAAAAGAAAAAAGTTATATCCACTTCCATTTTTTTAGTACAATCTCCTTCCCTATTTTAATTTTGGTTTACTTAAATAATTTTTATTTCAAACATTATTTTTTTCCTTACATTGTCACACATTCCCTCCCTCACGACAATACACTAGTGGAAATGCATATACAATAGCCCTCTCTAATTTGTTTGCTTACATTTTATGACCCAAAACAAAAGAAAAAAGTTATATCCACTCCCATTTTGTTTTAGTACAATCTCCTTCCCTATTGTAATTTTGGTTATGACTTAAATGATTTTTTTTTCAAATATTATTTTTTTCCTTACACTGTCGCACACTCCTTCTCTCACAACAATACACTCCTTTTAAGGTAACAAAACACTCATCCTCTCTTTCATTAAAATTGTTCCTCTTTTTCACTCTCTTTATAACTAGCTTCGATTCAATATCTTGCTCCGATCTTCCTTGCTTTGCTTGGTCTCTTTGTCTATCATTAGGGTTTTCACATCCTCCAAGCTCTCAAACAGGGTACATTAATTTGTGCTATTTTTTTATTTATGCACAAGTAAAAGAAATAAAGTTGTGAAGGAAAGAAAATTAAATTTGATACAGTGTTTTTATGAAGTTTATTTTTGAATTCCAAAAACTAGTTTCCATAATATTTTTGTATACCGAAAACTTTCAAAAATGCAAAATCTTGAACAATATTTTGGAAATTAATTTTCAAAATGCAAAAACTAAAACAACATTCTAAAAACTATTTTTCGAAACTTTATTGTTGTATTCCTGAAAGTAGTTTCCAAAATGTGGTTTCAAATTTTACATTCTAAAAATTAATTTCTGAAAAAAAAAAAAAAAAAAACAACATTCCAAAAATTACATTTCAGGATAGTGATTAAATTACATATAAGTATATTTTGTATATGAAGAGTATTAATGATTGTAAAAACTTTAAATAAAATGAAAGGGGAGTGTTCTTAGAAAAATACGGGAATAGATAAAGGATCTTTTATAATAGTATTATAAATATATAAAAAATAGAGATATAATTTTATTAAAATGATACATTTTATTATTTATAAAATATTTTTTCTACTGATAAATACATATAAATAAAAATATTACATCTAAGTGGACATTTAATTTGTTTGATAAAAATTAAAATTTCATGTTTTTTCACCAAAAATATTCATCAATTGGTAGTCAAAATTTCTTCCAACACAAAGAAATCTTAAGAATAAATTGTGTCTTCCAAAAAAAAAAATTATACTCAATAATGCTTGAATAAGTTCAAATTTAAGAATTAACATAGATTTTTAATTGATTATAGTTATTAACATCATTAAAGAACCCATATATGCTTATAATGAGTCATCTCTATTAATTCACGTGTCACATTTTGGCATGATCACATTTGATATCATAGTTTTTAAAAACTGACTCGCTGACCATATTGGATGAATATGTTAGGGATTGAATTAGTGAGTCACTAATTAATTTGCATAACTTAGTTTGTAATATAAAAATGTATACATATCTTAAAATCTTTCTTTGAGATTTAAAAGTCTTAAAAACACAAATAAAATATAAAGAACACAAGTTAAAAAATAATTATTATCTCTAACATTTAACATCAAAAACATCAATCACAATATATATCAATATTCATATTTAAATGAAACATAATTATATCACATCAATGTAGATTATAAAATATAAAAAAATCATCAATCCAAAGTTTCAAACCACACAGTTTTAAATATTGATTTTGGATCACAATTTCGCCTCCAACTCAAATAATTAGGGTTACTTCTAAATCAATTTAACTCAACAAAAATGCAATTGTGACAAAAAAAATTATTCAAAAATGAATTAAAAGATCAATTTAACTCAAAATCACAAAAAAATTAAAATAAAACAAAATGAAAAAAAAAAAAAAAGATAAGTGACCCGTCCGGGTCAACTGGTTATTAGGTCATCTGTTCGATCACAAATCCGGTTGGATTAATCTGGATCGCTCCGACTCAAAAGCTTAACCTATCGAATTTATAAATTGACCCGGTCCAACTAACGGGTCTCGATTCAACCGATCAAACTGGTGGAGTCTAGTCCAAATTTAAAACTTTGTTTGACATACTAATCTTAGATTGGGTAATAATTTCTCGTGGGATAGGGTGTTAAAATATAATTTTTGCCTTTTTATTTTTATAAATTTATGATTTAATCTTTTTATTTTTTTAAAGATATTTTATCTTTTCATATTTAAAAAATTTGTGATTTTAATCTTTCTATTTTTAATCAAGATATTTTATTTTTCACTTTTAATAAATATGTAATTTTAGTTTTCTTATTTATCAATTTCAAACTTAATTATATTTTAGATTTTTTATTTTAATAAATTAAGCTTGTTAACAATAAATAATTTTAAAAAATATTCGTAAATAGTTTTCAATGCAAAGAAAGCATAAAGAAACCAAAGGAGCACATAGGAACTCGTTGAAAAAACCAATGGCAAAACCACGGCAAGGGAAAGTTTTCTCACTCACCAATATCACCATCTTCTTCTTCATATATAACCATTCAAAAGCATTTTTCTTGTTCCAATAAAAGGAAACAACATTTCACTGGGCTCACAGCATATAAGAGGGAATTGTAATAACTAATAACATTATGTTGAGGTGCGTGAGAGTATGTTGAAAATTTTCAAGAGGAAATAAAAATAATATTTACTTGGAGAGAATAAAAATATATATTGAAGGAGAAGATGAAGATATGATGAAAAATAATTGAAGGGTACGTTTATTATTCAGCAACAATTACATTTATAATATTCAAATGAAACAGAAAAAAATTATTTGTTACCAAGATTTCAGCAACATTGAATAACAACCTAATAACCTAACTTGATCCTAAAATATATGAATCACTTATTGACTAGAACAATAACTGAAATACTAAAAAATAAAAAACAGTTGCAGTCCAAAAAACAGATAACTAACATTCCTCCTTATTTTAGGATCTGCAAACTCTAATCTAAACTTGCTAACATAAGTGATTTGTAAAAAATATGCTAGTTGATCTTCTGATGCTCAATGTCAGCTTTCTCACAAAATTGGTTGAATTTTTTTGAGGTGTACTCCTTGCCATTGTTAGATCTTAGAATCTAAATTTGCTTGCCACTTTGATTTTCTACTATTTTTTTTGAACTTCCAAAACACTCCATAATATCGATTATCTGCTAATGCAGGAGTTTTTTTAGATCCAGATATATCTGTGTGGACTAACTGCAGCTTAAGAGTGACTCCTTTTGCTGCCCTCATAAATGACTTTTTTTTTGCTTTCCTAATAGACAAGCCTTGCATGTTGGTATGTGATCATCAAGTTCTGGAAAATCAACTGCCATTCTCTTGGAATTCAGTTGCAACAACCCTTGGTGGTGATAATGCCCCAAGCCTTTTATGTCAAACTTCTGTGATGTTTTCTTTGATTGGAAAAACAGCTTGCTCTTCCTCCAACAGATTTAGAGCAAAACTTTTTCCTTTCATTTTTACTTTAAAGATATCCTGATTAGCTGCATCTCTAATCAGGCAAAAATTGTCTTCAAAAGTAACTTTGAAGTATCTTTCAATCAGATATTGGTCAACATTCAACATATTTTGTTGAATTTCGAGTACAAAAAGAACATCAGGAATAAACTTTGTACCTGAGCTACTTGTTATTGCAACAGTCCCCTTTCCTTTGACTGAAATATAATCACCATTGCCTATTTTGACTTTGGTGATGTTGGTTGGCTTTAAATCTTTGAAAAGCTCTATGTCATTGGTCATATGATTTGTGCAACCATTGTCAATTAGTCAACTCTTACTCTCTTCGCTGCTTGCAAAACGCCTGGCCACAAAGAGTTGATCCTCCTCCTCCTCTTGATCAACGACCTTAGCTTCTTCCTCTTGATGCTAATTTTTGCTCTTGCATATGATTGCTTCATGCCCCATTTGATTGCACTTGATGCATTTAGCATCAGGTCTTTGCCAACATCTGAATGGAGGGTGACCCATTTTGCCACAAGGCTGACAAGGTGGGTAACTTTTCTTTTCACCCTTTCCTTTAATTAGTTGCACTGCTCTTACTATTGTCGTGATGATTCTTCTTATAGTTTTTAGCTTGTTGGCTCTTGGCTAGAAGAGCACCTTCAACAGCATGATCTTCCCTCATCAATCTTCTCTGCTCTTGGGCTTGGAAGGCATGTAGAACTTCTGTAAAAGTAATTTTAGACAAATCTTTTGTGTTCTCCAATGAAACAATAGATGCTTCATACCTCTCTGGCACTGTTACCAGAATTTTCTCAACAATTCTGGAATCTGCAAAATTACCGCCCAGTAACTTTATCTTGTTGGTAATGCCCAACAATTTGTCTGAATATTTCTTGATTGTATCAGACTCTTTCATCCTTTGAAACTCAAATTCCCTCATTAAGGTAAGCACCTGCATGCTTCTAATTCTTTCATCTCCAGCATATTCTGCCTTTAGATAGTCCCAAATCGTGTTTGCCGATTTGAGAGTCATGACCCTAGTAAAGATGGTTGTAGATATACCAGCAAAAAGGCATGATTTTGCCTTTGCTTTTCGGCTTTTTTTCTCCTTATGATTCTTGATCTGGGCCATTGTGGAATTGTCTAATAGTGGAAGGACTTCATAATCCTCTTCTACAGCTTCCCAAAGATCCAAAGCCTCTAGGTAAGCCTGCATTTTGACGGCCCAAAGATCATAGTTTTCCCCATTGAAAACTGGAAGAGCTGCTTAGGAAAAACTTGTTTCAAAATACATTTTTCACATGTCCCGTAAGAAATAAGTTATTGATACCAATTGTTGGAAATTTTCAAGAGGAAATAAAAACAATATTTGCTTGGAGAGAACAAAAATATATATTGAAGGAGAAGATAAAGATATGATGAAAAATAATTGAAGGGGTAAGTTTATTCTTAAGCAACAATTACATTTATAATATTCAAATGAAATAGAAAAAAACTATTTGTTACTAAGATTTCAACAACACTGGATAACAACCTAACAACCTAACTTGATACTAAAATATAAGAACCACTTATTAATTATAACAATAACTTAAATACTAAAAAATAAAATACAGTTGCAATCCAAAAAACAAATAATTAACCACGCATCAATGCAAGAATTGCCAGAAGATTTTTATCAACTTCTTGTGCTAGTGCTCGTGGTTGGTGGGACCATGTGAGACCAACATCGAAGGACCCAAATGTTAGTGTGAACGAGGCATTTATAGCAGACCCTTTCCCCACAAGATCAATCTTGGAGTAAGTACTTATAGCTATATCTAAGCATCATATATTAATTCATCTTCCATATTTTGCAATCAATTTTTGTTTTTATTTTATCTTTCTTCATATCGTTTTTCTTTACTTTGTAAGGGGACTTACTGGGGTGATGATGGCAAACCTTTCGCGTTCCTCAAAGCGTACGTGATGCAGAAACGAAGATTCAGAGATGTTAATTGGAGTGAGAGTACTCTTGGATTTTCCAGAAATTGATTCTATCTTGCTATGTCTTGCTTTATCTAGTTGATGACAAATCATGATGATGATAAAAAAGTGTGCATTTTAATTGTTGCCAAGAAAGTTGGGTTTATATATATAGAGAACCTCATTTCTGTGGGTTGAAATATGTTGGACTACACGTTCTCAGCAACTCAAGAATATTATTATAACATTTGGTAATACAAAACAGTACAACAATTTGCAGCATATTGATTTCATTCAGACATTTAGACATTTAGTTTACATAATCTGTGTCACCTCTTGGTTTATTCATCCAATCAAAATTAGGGTAGAGAAAGCTCCTTCAAGGATAAATTAATGGTGGGTGGAGTTCAATTTCCTTCTAATTTAATTCTGACAACAACTACGTCAAATCAATTTTTTGTGCGAATTGCATATTTCTTGCAATACTAATTTTTTTGAAGTCCTCTCTTCCACGTATCATGTTATTGTTTCGTTTCAATATAACTACTGAATTTGTGTATCATACTCTAGTAACATTAGTGCTTCTACGAATACTTCTCAAAAACGAGTTTAACGTTATTCATTGACAGGGAGTCAAACGCTTCTGCAGTCAGATCAAAATTTGTTCAGGAGTTTCTGAGATTAGCATATGGAAATGATTCAAATGTGGCAAGAGAAGGATTGTTTACAGGTGTTCCATCTCTGTCTGGAAATGTTGCAAGAGAACGATACTCTACTTACTCCCTCTATTACTTGAAACGAACGGTACACTTGCCGTTTCGCAACAATAAGCTTTGTCTTTCATCGGATGCCTTTTGTGTTGTCTCTCAAAAAAACCTAATACCCTATATTATCATGGTAAAAGAAATACATTTAATGTTGACCTTGAAAATATGATTTTTGTTGCAACACAAATTGGGTTGAACTTGAAAATCAGCTTAAGTTGACAATGTTATATTTCCTAATGCAACATTGGTATAATGAAGCCTCTAATTTTCTCTATTTTTGCTGTGTTGGTAATTTCAGAATGCACCAGATTGTTCTTTCTTCTTGCTTCATCCTTGTGCACACAATCCAACTACTGAGGAACGATGGAGAGAAATATCACACCAGTTCAAGGTGATAATGGCAAATGAGATGATTTATTATTGATTTGTACCATAAGCCTAAATCAATTATAATATTTTAACTAATTATTTTTCAGGCAAAAAATCATTTCCCCTTCTTTGACATGGCTTATCAAGGATTTTCAAGTGGGGATCTTGACAAGGATGAAATAGCACTTCGAATTTTCCTTGAAGATGGACCTTTGCTAGGTTGTGCTCAATCATTTGCAAAGAACATGGGATTATCTGAACATAAAGCTGGTTGTCTTAGGTAAGAGAAGTTAGAGGCAGGGCATATTCTATTATATGTAAATAAAAGTTAGATATAAAATACGTTACATGATGCATTTTTTAGGAAAGGATCAAGTACATGATATTATGATATGCGTATGACATGAAGCTCAATTTTGTAATAATGTTGCCATTATGCTTTACTATATGGCTTCTTATGTTCTTTTCAGCTTTACTGATCTACATTAAAATCTACAACAGTGCCAGAGTATAAAGCAAGTAGCAGCACTAAAAAGCCAACTACAATTGATGTCCCATGCAATGTATAGCAGCATTACTTTTCAGGGTATTTCACTAGTCACTACGATATTAAGCGATACCCAAATACAGAAACGCTTTGGAGGAAAGATATAAAAGTAATATTCGGTTTTTCTACATTTTTTTTTTTACCTTTCCCTTTGTAAATTGATTGAGGATCTAATCACATTTGATGGCAATGCTGTGTTTGAAGGTCATGGCTAAACGGATTCAAACTATGTGAACTTCCTTGTGGCATTGTCTTGAGAAATTGCATTTATCTTTCAATTCGGAGCATATAACTGATCAAGTTTTGGATGTTTGATTCTGTAATTTGTATATGCAGTTATCATATGCTTGAAGAATCATATTATATCATGAGCAAACAGTTTAACACTTTGATGCATATTCAAATGCAGGTTGGCATGTTCTGTTTTTCTGGACTAACCCCTGATCAGGTTAAACAGCTAGAGAAGCTGTTCCATATATGCATGACCCTCATGAGGAAATACTAATAATTCAACCATGGTTACTATAATTAAAATCTCAATTTGTTTTATCTTCCTTTGTTAGTATGATAGTTATAACTGCTCTAGAGAATATTCTAATTCTTCATATACAACTCTTTGGTGATACTTGCAGCATGTCCGGTGTCACCTCTAGCAATGTGGATTACTTGGCAAATGCAATACATCAGGTGACCAGAATCGATGAAGAAGCCCTAAGATCATGTTACGTTTAGCATTAATAGTCCTTTTCTACCTTATTCTGATCATAGGATACATAGCCAATTTTTCCCTTTCGTAATTATCTATGTACCTGATAGACATCATACCAATTTAGTGAAAATATTCAAGTCAATATTTTTGGACCATCATGGACATTATTGTAAAATTTTATTTGTAAACACAGCCACATGTATAGTGATGAATGAAATAGCAGATTTAAATATGCCTTGAAAAAAATAGTTATGCATCCTAAGTCCTAACTTGCAGAAGGTTATGCATGACTATGCTTTTCTTCTTGTCCAAGTTGGTCTAGTTTTCTTACTTTGTCTCCAATAAAATATTTCTTCAGTTTGTGGGGCCACGATAATATATAAAACTTGAGTTGTAAGTGAATAAATAAAGACTTGATTACACTTTATTATACTTTTAATTCTTTAGGTATTATAATTGTGAGATTTTACTCTCAAGTTTCAACTATTCTAAGTAGGTCTTCTAAGTATTACAATGGTGTGATTTTGGTTTTCTATTGGCATAATGTTGAACATCACGTCAATTATAACGTCATCATCTAGGATTATGTCAACATAGTTAACAAAAGATTAATACAGTTGTATGATCATCATCTAATATCATCTCAGCACAGTTAACAAAAGATCAATAGGAAACCAAAATCACATAATTATGATAGTAGAGTACCTAATTTATGCAATTGGAATCCGAGGATCAAAAGTATACAATTGCAACCAGGATGACCAACCAAAAGTACAATTAAGAAATTAAAAAAGAAAAACATTTGAATATGAATTACAATCACATATAATGGAGCTGAAAGTCAGGGGAGCCTTGTGTGTAGCATTTTAACTGGTCGAAACAAACAAAGGGAAAAGAATATTCTTTTTTTGCCGGGTGAACAGGGAAAAGAAAAATCTGAAATTAAGGTTGATGACTTCTTAGCAATCTTCTTCGATCTCTGGAAAATCTCAAGGGACCATTTAATTATATTATTCCGTTCCTTTTTCTTGAATTATTATGAAAGTGTCACGGTTATTAGTAATAGTTATTTAATGTTACTAATATACTATACAATATATGGCCCATATGCACATGGAACCCGGGACAAGATAAAGTCACTAGCAGCTTCTCTGCCGACAAATTAGCTTAAGCAAGTTCGAACAAGTTTCAAGTTGTTTGGTATGTTCCAATCTCTCGTTCTGGCAATGTGACATTGTATCATATTAAAATGTCGGTACATAGATGTTATTGTTAACTAACTATTTTTTTTTATTTTTTTGAACCATATTATATATAATACATTGTAAAATTCGTGATGACCAATTCTTTTAGGTATGATTGATTAAAGTAAATAGACAAAAGACAAAAGTAGTTACTGTTTACCTATCTGATGTAATGTTAAATGTGTATTTGATTGTTGTTAAGTGTTGTGGAAATAGCATTTTATTCATTTAATTATTAATGCATTAGCTGAAGTTATGTCTCTTCATGAGTTGATGGTTTGTATAAAAATCCGTGACCGTGACATAAGAGAAATGCTGAACCAAAAGAAAACCTATAGTATATGTAATCTTCCTTTACCAACACGACACAGCAAATTCATGCCAAATTGATAGCATGATTGTAACTTCTGCAATTAATAGGCAATTTATAAGTGCCATTTTGTAATTCCCTTACTGAAACGTGTAGCATATCTTGAATTTGGAATTATGCAACATATTTTCTATCTTTAAACTTTGGTTCACCAAGTTAATTAAGTAATTTCCACCAGTTCTTGCTCTTTGCAATAAATAAAATCATTAAGACAAAGTAAACTCTCTATAGTAACATTATTGGTGAAAAGATAACGCATTAGTCAAAGATGCTGATTAAGGTATTTCTTCTTCCCCTTCCCCCAGGTAAAAGGGTAGTGAACGTAATTGATTACATGTTAATCAAATTCTTAAAGCGCATCAAGCTGCAAGAGAATTAATAAACTTCTACCACTAAATGTTCCAGCTCTTAATTAATCTCGTTTATTATGTGTTTATAATTAACAAGGTCATCATCACCACTACAATAACAAGAAACAATACCACATTTCTTGCTTAACATGAAGTTCACAAAAGTAATGTACACCATTCTCTTTTGGCACATTCTAAGCACAGAAAAAATAAGGAAAAACTATGATCGTTTCAGACTACACAAAATGTTTTTACGATACACTCACACACCTTGGAAGCAAGCTTGTTAATTATTTGAGAGGACAAAACTCCCAAGACCAATTCTAGCATAGAAAATAGATTGTCCTCAAAACATGAAGAGTATTAGCTAGAAAATTTACAAAGAAATACTATATAAGAATCACATTGTCCACTCCAGATCCAAACTATAATGATAAGTCTTAATTAAATTAGCTTAAGAAAACCTTAGAGCTCTCTTTCTTAACTGCAGGTGGCACGAGGAATGCTAAAGCACAATTTGGAAGAGGGTGAACTAGCACCACCACCTCCTTCACAATCTCCCTTGAAATCATTACATGATGATCCATAGCTTAAGAGCTTCTTCTTGCCAAACTTAGCCATAGGGACAACTTTGGAGGAGCTTGAAGATGATGAGGGCCATGAAGGGTATGATGATGAGGATGAGAGAATCATTTTCTTGATGAGGTTCAGCTTTGGTAGCATTGTGAGCAAGAGGCTGGACTTTGATGAGTGCTTCTTCTCTTTCTTTTTGTAACTATTGAGAGTGCTAAAATGGTAAGAAGGTGGAGGAGTTAGAGGAGGGAGTGTGTCCTCTGAGAACCTGTGTTTTGGGGTGCCAGGCTCAGATTCCCACACAAATGGCACAGCAAGGGCTATTCTGAAAGAAGGTTTGGACATTGAATTTTCCTTTGAAAGAAGCCTGCAGAAGAACTTGTCATCTTGCTTGATACTAAGGACACTCTTCTGGGGTACCTCGGTTTTTGTATTAACCATCTTTGGTGGATTGGAACCGTACTAGGTTGTTGCCACTGACTCTGATTGGATTTGCAGAGAAGAAGATAGGAGGAGAAGGTTTAAGCTTGGTTTTCTGGTTCAAGTATGAGTGGCAATTACAAATTATGAAGCCATAATAGCTTGATGAATATCTTTTTTATATGCAACAGTGTACCTAGACTATGCAACTTAATTGGTTATTGACAATAATCGGTATTAAACTTCACACTTTTTAAGGACAAAGGTTCCAATTTTCTGTACCTAACTGCTTTGACCATTTCTCTCTGCTTATTATGTATATTGTCTTTGAGCAAAATATCAATAAGACTACATGCTTGTGTAGTTCAATAAGCCATGCGTTATTTTTGTCAAAAATGTAATGTAATATAAAAAAACATTCAATACCACTAAACACATTGATTAACCGGTGCAAAATCATTTTAATTTAACTAAAAATTTCAAATTTGAATCTTATTCATGCAAGTGCTTAAATATTCAAGAAAAAGACTTTACTATTTATTGTGATCATATCAAACTCAAACAATATTATATGCAATGAAAGATTTTAATCTATAAAAAAAGAAACATTTAATACTAAAAAAATGAAAAATGCAGCACAATTGATAAATAATTCAAAATTGTATTCTTTGAATGTGTTAATAAGAGTTGGATTTCTAACCATATATATATATATATATATATGTGTATATATATATATATATAGGAATAATAGGAGTAATATTGTTGGTGCAAACTATATAAAAAAATTAATAAACAATCAAACCTCAGTACAAAAGTTTGGTAGGTCTATATTTTTCACACTTCAAACCCAAAAATTTACACGAGGGGCTTTTTAATAAATATATAATATAATCTTCACCTGCCAGCTTAAGTTTTTTGATAGTTAGTTATTAGTTGTAATTTTCAAAAATTGATAAAATGATAAGTAAACCATCGTAATTTTCAAGCCAGACATGATTAGTAAAACATCATGATTATCCACTTGCGGTACATGATGCTAGAGCCTTTGATTTCTAGTATAACGTTTGGACCCTACATACACATGTAATGCAATAATATGTACCCATTCTCATGCACCACTTGATTTCGAGAAATAGATATATACTGTATATATTCCATAGGTTAATTAATTTGTATAAATCTCTTAAATCATGAATTGCTTGATCCATTGCATGGTACGTATACCAAAAGGAGGTGCTAATTTTATGACTGCAGGTCCTCCTCTAGACTATTTTTCAAGAGGAAGCAGCAGCACCTGAAAATTGTCACTTTTAAAGAGAACTAACATGGGACGCACGTTCCACATTAAGGGACATTTTCCTCTTGCATTGTAATTATCTCTTGTAATAAGTGCTACCCTCACATGCAGCTTCCATTTATGGTGAGTGAATTGAAGAATTTGATATAGCCACATGGGTTTCTTTTATATCAAAAAAGACTTTAGATATGGAGCATGGTGCTATGATAATGAATGAGACTTAACTAAATGAGTTAGTGGGAAGATGACCTACCCTGCGGTCCTAGGCTTCTAGCCATCACTTACATACATGCATGACAGATTTTTGTGGGCTGTGATCAGTGTTATGAGAGTGTGGCACCTGGACTAGTTTGGATACAAGACAATTTTGTGTGTGTACGTTTCATAGATGTAGATGTGAGTGGATATATATGATATAAATAAGGTAGCTAAATTAATATATGTAATGGCTAAGGCATTTATGAAATCATCACAGTAAAATTTTATATATAATGATTAGTACCGATCACTAGAACTATCTGATGGTTGTGTAAAGCTATCATCAAATTACGTGTCTATGGACAGGAAATTGTGGAATTTAGTTGGTGCAACAGCTAAAACGTCTTTGCAATGGATGGAGGTAGTGATTTGAGAGGTGAAGGTTATGGGTTTAGAAAGGAAATAGGTAAAAATAAATGATATGTTATATTGATTGGATATTAGCTAGTTTACATAATCGGGATTAATGACAATATTTAACTAAAGTACTACACTAACTAATTAATTATATATTTTATACTTGAACTGAGATATGTCATCCGTTAAAATCTATGCTATCACCACCCATAAGTATTTCCCTTCCTTTGAGTTTACCATGAGTGTTATTTAATAAACTCAATGAAAAGTAACAATCGTGGAAAATATATTTCTTAAATATAAACTTGTTCAAACGAAATTGTACGGTACTTAATATTTAATAATTAAATTCATCCATGGAATATTTTTTACAAGAGCGAGAATAATAAATTCTGATTATCAAATCTTATTATGAATTATCAAAATTAAAAGCACATTAATTATGTGCATTTATCAAAAAGTTGCATAACTTTTTTAACTGATCATGCGATTTGAAAATTTTAATCTCTTGATCATTCATTATAGTTATATGATTCTAATTTACTTTTCTCATGTTTATATAAAAAAGACTTTTAATTCTGATATTATATATATAAAAGAATAATCAGTACTGGAGTATTTAAATTTGATTTTTATTATTTATTTTGTGGTATAATTCAAAATTAATTCTTCTCGTACTTATATCCTGGTCCACTTCACATATATTAATTTTGCTTTTATCATTTATTTCAAGTGAAAAATAATCTTCCTTAAAACTTTATATATATATATATATATATATATTACTATATATGTTTGAGAAGACATTTAATTTAATTTTATATGCTTTTTGTTGAATTGTATATTTAAATTTCAAATTATTGTTAGGATTTGTTAGGTTGTTATAGTTTGTCCAGTTTATTATTATCCCGTATTATTAGCATTTTGTTGAATTTCTCTCTCTTATATAAGAACCTCATGTTGAGGAAAAATATAGAAGAGAATGGAGTGAATGAATGAAAGAGGAATTATTATTCTGATTTATGCACATATGATTTTTAACATGGTATCAGAGTCATGGTTCCCTCCATGAACGAGAGTCATGATTTTCTTCATGAATGAGAGTCAAAAAATATTTCCGCTGCCTTATTTTTCCAGAGTCTTTCTTCTAAACGTACATCTCCTTCTATCTTTTTATCTTATCTTCAATGTATTCCACTATACTCAACCATCTATCTCCTCTTTAACCTTCACCTTCTCGTATCCATTTGAATGTCATTAATGTGAAGCTCGTTGCATTATTCTGAGTCTTTCATAGACCAACCCCGAAGTTTATTGACATGAACATATGATTGTTCCGAATCCATTCTTGTATCTTAATTCTCCATGCACGTATTCTATTTGAAGGTTATTGATGTGAAGTCAGTTGCATTGTTCTGAATCTTCATAGACCATCCTAGAAGTTTATTGACATGAACATGTTATTGTTTCGAATCTCTTCTCATATTTTAATTTTCTTTCTACCTCATATAACCAAAGCACGTGAACTATCCTGAAACACCTCTTGAACCTATTGCTGGTCAAATTAAATCATTCCTGGAAGTGAGTGTTTGAAGAAGCAATTGGCAAGTTGGGTATGACCGATATTCATGCACCAACTCGAGGAGGAGTGTTGAATTGTATATTTAAATTTCAAATTATTGTTAGGATTTGTTAGGTTGTTATAGTTTGTTCAGTTTGTTATTTTCCCTATTATTAGTATTTTGTTGAATTTCTCTCTCTTATATAAGAACCTCACTTTGAGGGAAAATATAGAAGAAAATAGAGTGAATGAATGAATGAAAGAGGAATTATTATTCCAATTTATCAGTAATTACTTTTTAACATTTTTATTAGTTGAAAAAATTATATCACTGTTTTGTAAACAATTTTTTTTAATAACTTATAATATTTTATGAATCACTATTTGAAATAGTATCTTTTTAAATGCTCTAACTTGTACCTTTTTATAATTTCTTTCCTTTTATCATTAACATATTTTCTATTAATTTGTATAAATAAAAGGTGACATAAGTTAATAAAAAGGTTCTAACATATAGCTCTCTCCTTTAAAATAAAAGGTTTTCTCTTTAATTTTCTTTAGATCTTCTTACTATTGGTCGATCCTGATTAAAGGTTTTCGATTTATATTACTATTACAATATAATCGGCAACAATCAGCTAGCATAAAAAAACACATTTAAACTCTCAGGTTACAAGTATATGTTAATGTGTCACAATCATTCAGTCCTTTTGTATTTACTTCGATATATTAAACAATTTAAACATTACCATCATTTTAACAACCAAGTCATTTTAAAATTTAAAATATTCACTGAAAGACGTGTAATATTTCGAACACACCTCATTAATTTTCTACCACTTCTATAACATTAGATTAGATAAGTGAACATATAATTAGTTGTTCCGTTTAGAATCTTATTCATGTATGCCACGCATGCAACTTATATACATAGTTTCTTTATTTGTTTGTGATGGGAAGACCACATGCAGGATATATAACATTGATATTTTTTTTAGTATTACGGGTGTTTCTTAATTTATCAGGTTAAAAACTAATCTTATTTATAATATGTGATTATCATCAATTCAAAAAAAAAAAAAAACAAAAATCAAGCATAAAATTTTTCTATTAAATAGATTATTTTTCTTATGCAAAGATAATAAAATCTTACACTACTGCCTTAACATATGCATATTCGTTAGCATTGATATATAATAGGAAATTACTAGAAATTGAACAAGTGAATTATTAAAATCCTGCTGGAACGCACTAGCTGGGAGATTCTGCATGTACACACTAGTGCCTAGTGGGACTGAGGAAGGGTGGGAGCATTCTAAGCTGAACCACACGTATGGGACACTTGATAGTGGATGGTCAGCTGTAATTCTCAGGTATGTTGTTGAATTTATGAAAGTAGATGGATTTAATAATTTTTTTATGTTTAACATATATATAGCTTTCATTCATTAAATAAATTTACTTTAAAATGTTACATATTCGTTTTTATTCAAAAACGAAAATATAATAAATTATTTTAATTATGATGAATGTGTTAATTAATTTTATAATTGCATATAATAAATTATATGTTTGTTATTTTTATTTTTTTAAGTTTTTATTAAAATTTATGTTGCATTTTTTTAAAGAGATAAATCACATGTTAATTAATTAGACAGGTTTTGGAATTATTGCCTTTAGCTTTTTTGCAAATATAGACTAAGTGAGTTTGAACCACGTTGAGAAATCATTTGCATTTTAAAACGGTTTTGATAGATGTTTATCCTTCTTCTGATTAAAGACGGCATGCATGCAATATTAATCTCTCTCCCATTCGTGTTGCAATAATATATACAATCCCTCAATATAAATTTTTTATTAATAACAAAATTCACATTTCATGAAGTTCTCCCACGTATATGCATTTTTTAGTCAAGTAAGCTCTTCATCTTTTGCCCTATATTTAAAAGATACACTCAAATTATGTTCTTTTTTTTAATTGTTAGGTGTCTCCTCCACACTTCCCTTTCTTTTTTGTTAATTGTTTCCATCTTTTACTACCTATACATGCATGCACTGTCATTTCCCCTCCTATTTTTTGCTTACGTTCTATCATATAGTTGATGCATCAAACTTTCATAAATGGACCAAGCACAAAAACTAAAATGGGAGATATAAGGATTGATTCTAGAAATTTCTTTCAACGTTTTTACTTTTTAGTCCGAATTATAGGTGGGTCAACCAACAAAAAAGGTATATGATTTAACCACATTATTTTTAATCAAAAAAATATTTTTTTTTCAAATTGGTCCAAACTATAAGGGAGTTAAGTGATAGTTAGAAGAAGAAAAAATGGAGAATACTTCGAAAAAGTACTAAAGTATAAAGGATAAAGTGTAATTTATCAATTTCCTTGCTTAATTTTACAAAGTCAAACCTCACACTTTTTCTTTTTGGTCCACATTTTTCTTAGTATGAAGAGTAATGTGTAATTTATTCTTTTTGTTGCCTTCATAATACAAATTAAATCTCTCTTCTTTTTTTTCTTTTTTGTCCACTATTTTTGTGGTCCCTTTTTTTTCCCTTTGCTCCACCACTAATAATTTTATCGAAACCATTTCATTTTCATTTCTGTATTAACATTGTGGTATAGAAAGAGTACTACACTGCGTCTAGACTTCAAACTATTCACTTTAACCATGGTAATAGTCCAAAATTATTGGTTAATAGAGAATCAAAGTGGATTACCAATAAATTGCGAAATGCTTTAGTTCTTAAATATTTTTTCTTAAATGATTGAAAAAATTGAATTAATTCAGAAGTAATTCACGAGATTATGCATATTTTATTAGTTATAACTAAAAAGTACAATTTGGTTGGATCCAATCTATTCTTCAAAATAAACAACTCGCACACACTCCCTTTCCAAAAAAAAACCAATACACCTAACACTACACTAAGATTTATTGGATTTGTTGCTAAAATATCGATATTAAACCTGAAACTTCCGGCGCATGGCCAGTAGCCCAAACAAAGGAAAGAATCAGTTATATTTTTCATATGATCTCATCTCCTCTTATGAGTAGACTAATTATCTTTCTAAGATTCCCATAAATGAATAAAGAATTATAGGAGTGAAATATTAATATAAATAGAATTCGAAAAAGCAAGACCGATAAAGCAAATCCACAGAAAAAAGGATACGTATTTCCATTTTTTTAGGATTAAACAAAAGGATTAGCAAATAAAAGTGTTAATGCTACAACCAGTCCATAAATTATTAAAGCTTCCATAAAAGCCACAGAAGGAGCTTTTTACAACGGACCTTCTAAGACGGTTCTAAAAAAATCGTCTTAGAATATCACACGATGACAATTTTGTAAATAAGATGAATCCTTATAACTTAAAATCTAGTGTTTCAGGACAGTTTTTATAAAACCGCCTTAGAAAACAGGGAAACCAACCATTCATGGACGGTTTTCTAAAGCCCGTCTTTGAAATAAAAACCAAAAAAAAATTTATCCTCCGTCTCCCATTCGTCTTCCCCTCTTTTTAACCCTAAGTCCTCCTCCCAGCCTAATGACCCTTTCTTCGACGAAGTGGACTCGATCTTGCTCCCCCTCAGAGGCCCTGCTATGGTTCGAGCTTGACTCCTCTTCCCATTCCCTTCCCTTCCCTCTTCACAACCCCACTGGCCCACCTACATTGCTTCCTCACGCGCCTTGAAGATCGTCCTTTTCAACTCCGACCACCACCCCACGTGCCTTCAAGATCATCCTTTTCAACTTTCTCTACTCTAGGGTCTTCGGCTTTCGGGTTGAAACCATGGAGGAGTTTTGCCGGATTGTCGGAAAAGGTTGGAGCTTTTACAAAATCGAGAAAACCCCATCTTTCCGATCTTGACGTAAGTATCTCTCCCCAATTTTTTATTGATTATGTATGTAATCTGGAAGGTATTTTGAGAGAGAAAAATGCATGGATGAGCAGTTATACATATAAATATCTGAATAAGTGAATCTCCCTGCAGATTTAGAATGTGATTTGAAACTTGGGAAGATGAAGTGGATGAGTACCTGGATCGTGCAGTGTTTTAGCATATGCAGGTAATTAACTGTTTTCAACCATCTTTCATCTATTTTAGCATGGCTGTGGTGAGTCCTATGCCTACAACTCCACCACAGGTCAATCCTGTGAACTCGCTTAGTAATATTAGGGTTCCTGGAATCATGACTAGTAGGAGAGAAATTGTAAATGAACCTTAGGAATGCTTTTCAATTCTGTTTCAGTGTTTCATGCTAATAATTTTGTACTCATCTTTGATTGTCACCTTAGGAATGCTTTTCAATTCTGTTTCACTATTAATAATTTTGTACTCGTCAATTATGAAGCCATCCAAGCTCAATATTGATAATTCTGATGGTTTTGTGGCATATTTAAAGCACTAATCTCACAAAAATAAAGGCCAGTCACCAATCATTCTGACAGGGCATGGCATTGTCTGACAAAAATAAACAGCTTCAATTGCCTGGGAACCACATTGAAAATCACATGCATCAAGGCCAGCCTAATCTGGGAATTCTTTTCTAAGTGGTATAAAACAGCGATTGCTTTCATTCATATTCCAGGGACTATGGAATGAAGAAAGAGATGATACCTTGGTTGGTCTTCTAAATTAACTTCTTATTGTTGCACAATATTTTCTTTCTATATTTTATATGGCTCTTCTATGCTGAACGTGTGCAGTTCTTATATTATCTTGGAAGGTTATAGCCTTATAGGGACATAGCTGATTTCATGATCCTGGTTCCTTTTTCCTTTTTTTCTCTTTTATGCTGAAAACTTTAGTTTCTTTCCTTCTGTTCTTCACAGCATATTATTTTAACCCATGGACATTATTTCTTTCTATACATATATATATTTCTGTATCTTCACAAGCTGTACATGTGTGGGAAATGGAAATGCACTGGGTTTGTTGTCCAAAATATTCATTGTCACACACACATACACACACACTTTTGCAATAATTTTAAAGAAATTACAATGAAGGTATTATTGGTAAAAATATCTCCAATTTAAGAATGATTAACCACACAGCCAGTTAATCATGTTCAAAGAGTGGTTACTGAATAACCTTATTGACTTAATTGACCACTTGTATGCGTAATGATTCCTGAACTAGAAACATTTTTTATATTCCTTCTCTGTAATTTTCCCTTGTTTGCATTTCCACATATCCCGTCATTATTAGGAAATTGTCAAGCATGAGTACGTATATGGAAAATGAAATATTCTAAAATCTGAAATGGCAGGCCTATAGTTTTCAGCAATGCATT
>PYAF01004140.1:596042-612230 GCA_007407185.1 Glycine tomentella | reverse complement strand
CTTCTCTGTAATTTTCCCTTGTTTGCATTTCCACATATCCCGTCATTATTAGGAAATTGTCAAGCATGAGTACGTATATGGAAAATGAAATATTCTAAAATCTGAAATGGCAGGCCTATAGTTTTCAGCAATGCATTTTGTAATGACTAAAGAAATGGTTCTTTGTGTATGATCGCGTAGACAAGGATATATGTACCTTGTTAAATTCTTTCCCTTGCCATTCTTCCTAATTACTGTTTTGTAATTTTTGCTGTCTTGATTTTCTGTGATTCTAAGTTGTGGGTGTACAAGATTTTTGGCTGTTATGTATATGGCTTAAACTCTGTATGTTTCCAATTCAAATTATTTTAATATGTAAAATTAATTGTTTTGATGATTTTCTCTCATCTGTCAGAGGATCCAAAGGCTCAGGAAGAAATTTTACTTCCACTTTCAAGATTATGTTGATTTGATTATCTGGAAGGTAGGGTCTAACACTTTTTTTATGCATCTTAAATGACTTTGTCACAACTTTATCATCTCAAGAACATTTCACTAATGGTTTAAACCTTCTTTATGTTTTTTCCCTTTGTATACAATAATAAGGAATATAACAAGTTACATCTATTCAACTCATGGACAGGTTCAATTCTTGGACCAACATCATTTGCTAATCAAGTTTGGTAGGGTAGATGGAGGGGTGAGTTCTCTGTGTGTCTTTTTTCTTTTAAGTCTTTATTCTCATTGTACCATTCACAGCCCCTAAGTGAAAAATTAAAATTACTTACAAGAACCTGAGTAGGCTAAAGCCCAAATATAATTTCACATTCCCTCTTGTGTGCTCTGTTTCCTTAGCTTAATTTCAGCCCCTAAGTGTGTTCTGTTTCCTTAGCTTAATTAATAATTTCATATTCCCTCTTGTGCCCAAAGCTTATCTGATATTCCAGGGGTAGTTTTTCCCATATTGTCATTTAACTGTTATCCCAAGATCTTCAAAAATACACCCAAAGTCGTTATATCAGCTACGTGTGACATGACCTTGGATTATATTACTTAGATATTGAAGCATATCGCAGCACTTTAAATAATATTCGAAAAATATAAGTAATGGATTCTTTTTAATATTTAAAAAATATTTTATTTATATATAAATTAAAATAACTACTCTAAATGAGAGTATTTTAAAGAATTGTTCTTGAAGGATAGTAATTTCAGGACTTTTTATTTAATGAGAGATTTCTTAAAGATTTTGTTTTACCAAAGACAATTTTTAACGATTGTTCTTACTCTTTTATTTCTTTTAACATTTTTTTCATTTATATTTTAAATAAGATTTAAATATTTTTAAAACAAATTATTAACAGATATTAACAGTTTAAAATAACAAAATCAATCGTGTATTGTTTTTGTTCTAAAGCTAACAGATAAAAATAAATAAGAGAAGAGAGTAAAGTAAAAAAAAAAAAAAAAACACTTGAAATACCATCCAACCGACATGTAAGATAGTGTGATAATTTCTATAATATTATTGATAATATTGTTTTTTAATAAATATAAAATATAAGTTATATATTCAAAATATTTATTAATTATAATTTTTAGGTAATAAAAAGTAAATTTTTATCTTGCATATTGCACTTATTAGGAATATATTGTAAACATTATATATATATATATATATATATATATATATATATCTTTAAGTTGGAGTAGCATAGTTTTAATCTTTTTTATCAAAAGGCATAGTCCTAATTTTTCAATCCTTGTTAATAATGGAGACATAGATAATAACTATTGTAGCATTAATGGGACAATAAAAGAGCATATTTAAAGTGATGATTTTAGTCTATGATGTTGTGTTTTTATATATATTGTATAGGAAAGCTATAAGGCCAATAGATTGCACTGGCAGTTGAGGTCGTCCTTATCCAAAGAAATATTGCTTCTTCCAGCTTTCATGTTGTGGGCATGGACTTGGTAAATTAGTCACCACACTCTCATTTTGGGGCTACTTTTATTCTTTGATATGATTCCTTGATTGCCTTTGAATTACATAATTTTTTACATAAAGAAAAATATTCCAGGAAAAAATGGATTGTGGTATGCAATTTTTTTTTAGCTTTTGAGATTATTTTTTTCAGAGCATGCAATACCACTTCTCAGAAAGCCAACACAAGAACTAGAGATTAATAATGTGGTATGCAATTTTTTATTTAGCTTTTGAGATTATTTTTTCGTTCAATTTCAGTGGTTAGACATTGGAACTAGTCATAGCTCAGTTTGGTCCAGTGGCATTTGAAATGCATTTTTTTATTATGCTCAAAATTAATTCATTTGTATAAAAAAATGCTGCACCATATTATTATATTTGGTTGTTAACCATGATTCATTTAGGTTGCTATCATGAAGTTAGGGTGAACCAAACAATACCATTATGTAATGCTGCATCATATTTTTATGCTTAAATGACTATAAAAGTTTGGTAAATTAGAAGTTCAGTCCTCCCATGTCCTCTTACACTACACGATTGTTATAACTGTCTCTAAGGATACCGCATACCTCAATACTCTATAATTAAAAAATGATGTTATAATTATAAATGTCAATTTGGAATTAAAAAGGGTCTCATGAGAGGATTAAAGAAGAATGCAAAAATTAAAATTGGAAACAACTTTATATCGAGGTCAGTGATATAACTTGGTACAAAATGGAGAAAGAGTGTCGACTGCATTTGTATTTTGTGTTGTCTTGATGGATGATGTTCTTGTGGTTTTTGTAGGGGTTCAAAAACGGTTTTATTAACACCGTCTTAAAATAAAGTATATGAAAACGGTTTTATTATAACCGTCTTAAAAAGAAAGATTAAAATAATATTCTTATTTTCACTCTCCACTCTCATTCTTGAACTTAACTAAAATCTCCTTCTCTCTCTCAGTTCGTCGAAGGTAGAAGAAAAATGGTTGAGGTTTCGTTGCCGGAGTAGGTGAACGAAGGTGGTAAACTCCTTCGACTACCATGTGTCGACATCGACACCACGAAGCCTCCTTCGTCCTCGTACCTGTCATGAGGTCGTCGACCCTAGCACTGGCCAATATGAGAGGGTCGCCAGTCCGACAGAGGTCCGGGAGAAACCTGTTTTTTTCTTCTTCTCATTTTTATTTACAAAAGTATCGGGATTCATCTTCTTCTCATTTTGCCCCTTTTTTTATTCTGCTCTCCCAAATCAGAAACCCTAATCATTGTTTGGGATTTCAGAGGAAAGAATTTAAACAGAGTACAAAGATGAAGGGTCTGATTTTGCTGAGGCGTATGGAACGAATGAGGCCTGGATTAAGACTCAGTGTCAGGTGATTGAAGGAGATGATTGTTGTTTGCAGAAAAAGGGGGATTTGGGCTTGGTTGCTAAAGAGAGCCGTTCTTCACAGCCTATGATTATGATGTTCAAGCCTGACAGAGCAATTGGCTTTGTTACTAGATATGTCAGCATTTAAGGCAGCAAATCCAGATGCTATCTTTGAAGATTTTATTCGGTGGCATTCACCTGGGGATTGGGAAGAGGATGATGGCCCTGAGGGAAGTAAATCATCATCATCCAGTGCTCTTGACATTAAGAAGTCAAAAGATAGTTGGCCTCCACAGGGGCGACTTTCTAAGAGAATGTCTGAGCATGGAAATTTATGGAGAAAGCTTTGGAATAGTGCACCTGCTCTTCCTACTTCTGAACAGAAGCCTCTTCTTGATCCAAATAGGGAAGGAGAAAAAGTAGGGGTTTTTCTAGAAGTTTAAATTTGCTTTACTTTTGCTATTGTTAAATAGATTGTCGGCCCCCAAGAAATTTATACTAGAATAACATTATTTTTGTTACTTGGTTTCTCATGTCGGCCCCCAGAAAAAGTAAGTTTGAATTTTCACGGATTCTTACTAACCAGTCAATTGGCTTTTTCATGTTTAAGAAATTTCATTCTACTAGACTCAATTCTACTAATGGCATTGTTACAGGCTAGTGCTAATACTATTGGTGTTACTGGCACTTTGATCATAGGACTTGTTGGTGCTCAAGGAGTTTGAGGATTGGATTAAATAATGAAGGTATTGAAGCTTTGCCAGATGGACTGCCTCTTCTTGCAACCTTATAGCATGTTCATCCAATGTCTGATGGTCCATGACGTCTGTCATGTTGGGCAAAGCTAGCAGATAAGGCAAGGTGGAAACAAGGTCAGTTCTAGGCTGGTGAGTCATTGGATCAAAACCCATCTGAATTAGCTTTTTCTTTAAGTGAGTGTTCCATAAATTCTTTATCTCATTGTCTGTCCTGCCTAGAAGGTGGGTTGCTATTGCTGACCATCTATTAAAGATGTTATGTTCATATAAAAGTAATTAATAATAATTATTAAAGATGTTTTCCAAGGATGGAATGGAGATGCAGAATTGTTTGCTCCTCTTCTTGAGAAAACTACCCCCTCTTGATATCAGGCACAATAATAGTAGTCCACCTTAGCCTACAACTTTTTCCACATCTATTAAGACCTGCAAAAATACAAGAAAAATAGATGAATGAGGAAACGATGAAAAGAGACTGCTACATGTATAACTATAAATTAATTAAACTAGAGATTAATCCACAAACCAACTAGCTTAGGGAGGGCTCTCCAACTTCCATGGCCATGTTTCTGAATGTGTTGGACTAGCTTTTGATCTTCTTCGGGAGTCCAGGGACATTTCTTAAGGCCATTCTCATCGCAGCATGGGGATCTTCCCATTATTGTGTGCTACTAGCTAGATCAAAATCTTTTATTTTCTTACTGGTTATTGCTGAAAACCTTTCTGAAGAAGAAATCATTGGCTTGAAGTAAATGTTTAAATCCATGGACACAGATAACACTGGAACAATCACTTTTGAAGAGTTGACAGCTGGTCTGCCAAAACTAGGTACTAAGGTTTGTGAGTCTAAAGTAAGGCAGTTGATGGAAGCGGCAAGAATTTTGTTTGATTATACCTTAGCATTTTTAGTACTTTTGTATTAACTACTCCCCTGCAGTTAACTTTATTCATTTGGTAACTTTTAAAAATAAAAATAAAAAGTTGAACACTACCTTAAGATGACAATTAGTCTTTGAACACTACCTTAAGAGCCATTTTGTTGTTTAGACATTTTGTTGGAACTTCTTATGAGTTAAGAGCCATTTATTCCACATCCTAATTTTGCTTCAATAAAATGGAGACAAAATCATCCAGTTACTCTAGAAATTTGGTGGACCAATCAATAGTGAGTGCTTGCCCTTATCCATGTTTGTGGTGTACTTAAGTGGCTTGGTTCAATAAAATGCCTTTTTTTACCTCCATTCTTCCTTTTTAGTTTTATATGCATATGCATGTTAGACACAGTACATATGCTCAGCTGTCATGTTTTAAAATCACTTTGTTTTTCTCTCATTTTGTAATTTTTGTTATCAAATTTCTCAGGGAACTAAGTTAATAACTCAGGGACTTTCGTCTCGGCATGGAGTGCCTGTGATGTATTCCTGAATTTTATTTTCTTGGTATATGCTTCTTTGCCAGGGTGAGATAGCTTTGGCATTTGGAGATCTGCTCAGGAAATTAAGGTCCCTGGAGCAAGTCCTGTGTCACCAAGATTATTCAAATCAAAACTTGCTAGATTTGCACCTCAGGGGGATTTAATCAGCATGTTTCCCAAGTGAGTGCATTTGGCCCTTTCATTCTCTTTTTGCTGACATTTTTGGCTATACAAGGCTCCTGTATCATGTTCCCTAACATTGTCAACTATATTTATGCATCTTTATAGGAACTTCTTGCTTTTATGTTGGATGGTCTTCATGAAGATCTGAACAATGACCATTGGACCTTCCATAATTGGTCAAGAATATTAATAATCAATTCTTGTTATGCTGTAGTCTTGACCATTTAGTCAGTCTAAAACAAATTATATAATTCATAATAGCAGTTAATTGTGAAGGGAGTTATAATGATAAGAAAACCTACCACATTGAGCGATCCTCTCTTACCACTAACAGATTGCTACTATAAAATTAAAAGTGGAATTAAATTCTAAAATAAAACCAACATTTATATATTTGAATTATTTTTATCAGTAACTATTGTTATAAACAAAATTAATTTATAAAATAAAATAAGGAAGACTCACTAAAAATACCAATAAGAAAAAAAAAACAAGTTGCTTAATTAATTTTCTTTATTTTTGGTCACTTAATATGTTTTTTATTTTTTAAATTGTGCAATTATTGTGGTTGTGGTCATTGCTTTCATTTCATTGCCTAAAGAGAGTCCCCAGATCAGCTCAACTGAACTCTCTAGTTGTTGTTACATTTTTCATTTTGTAGGCTTAGTCATTGTAAGAGAACTCTTTTTCTTTGTGTTTCTTTTATCCTCTTCTGGGTCTTTTTCTTTGTGGCATTGGGGGATCTGGGTTGGTGTAGATTTGATTTTTTTTATAGATTTATTAATTTATTGGTTGTTGTTGTTTATTCATTGTGCAGAGATAGAAAGAGAAGGAAAATTTGCACTCGAAACTCAATTACAAAAATTTTAAATCCGCAAACATTTTATGATGCTGATTTATTAATTTCTGGCAGCATGATCATGTAGAGGATATTGAGACTGTATGCAACTATAGTCTGGTAGAAAAATAAGGGAATAGAAAAATTTCTATATACAGCAATGACTAAGTAGTGCTAAGGCTGCATACCTATATTATATAATTTTAAAACAATTACATATATCTGAACAAGAGGTCCAATAAAAATTTGAGCTTAAATGATTCCAAGTCTAAATAATTATATTTATTTGAACAAGAGGTCCAATAAAAAATTGAGTTTATCCATCAACAGGCTATGCTATTTTTCCGTAGTGTCATAGAAATAATAGGAATACCAAATAATTTGGATTATTGTTGTTTCTCTTTTAAGATGTAATTGGTGGTCATAATTTTATAGATTTCTTTTTCCATTTCTAAACTGGTTGGCTTATTTTAATTTTGTTACTTCACTAGGTGTAATGTAGACCTACTGCTGGCAACATTGTGTACTCGTTCAATGCAAACTCGTGAAGGAAGTATTGTCAAGGCCCTTGATTGCAATGCTGCTATTGCTGGCCGTGATGCTTTATCAAAAACTGTTTATGCCTGTTTATTTGATTGGTACACATGTGGTCAATTCAAAATCGGCATGTTATTATGCATTGTTGTTAAGGGTGGCAATTTTTTTTATGCTGAGGGTAAAGCTAGGCATAATCTCACCATTCCACTAGAGTACCTCAGTACCTCTCTACACTTCCCATTAGTTTCCCACAGAATGAATCCCCTCACAACCCCTCTTCCTACTTATATACATCATCACCCACTTGACTAGTTAACTGAGTAACTCACTAACTGACCCTAACCTAACAGACCTATCATAGTGCAACAAAATACAGTTAATTAGTTTAGCACTTTAGCCAATCATAACAACTCATTGTGAATGGCATATACATATGTATTTCTCTATGGTAACAACTTCTGCTGTGAAAACACCAGTCGTTACTTATCTCCAATTTCAGGTTGTGAATGATATTTGCATCTTATCATCTAGTGGAAGAGTGGCTTCTTGTGATGGAACAACTCACATTTGGAATATTCAAAATTACAAGGAAAGCAAATATTAGTATTTGCTGAGTCCCAAACAAAATCTGGCCATCCTACAAGCCATCCATCCTCTGCATCAAAAATTAACAGTGACCAGGCAAATGTGCTTAATTTGAATACACTATCCAGTGGAATATTGTCTAGTGCTTTTGACTCAAGCCTTTATACTTGTATGCATCTATTAAACTCCGCTGAAACTCTTGTAGTTGGAACTAGAAATGGTTCTCTGAGGTGAAATTAATTCTTTGTTTTGAATGCCATTTCAATCAGATATTTAAAAAATATCTCGATGCTTGCCAACTTTTGAATCTTTGTTGGACTGTACAAGTTCATTGATGTTGCTCGAGGTCAAAAGCTTCATATCTGGAGAGGCGAATCTACTGAATCTAGTTTTCCTTCACATACTACTTACAAACATTGGTTATAGAGAAGAAAGGACCCGTGTTTCTAGCCATGTCAACTCCACTAGTTCTTATTATTATAATCTTCGCCTGTGGATTTTAGTATGCTTTTGTAGTTGATGGTGCTTTATCATGGATTCATGAAGCTCTATGTATTGTAAGTCATACTTGAACACTCGGAAAGAACGTGTTAGTTTTACTACTTTGTTTCTGAGTAACTATTCATTAGCATTTCCTTCTTCCTTGACCCAACACTAGCTAGCTCCTTCAATTCCTTCTCATTCTTTATTTTAATATGGTTTTTGGCAGTTCACATTTTTTTATCCAATATTCATGTGTATATTTAAAATAATATGCATGTTGAGATTTTTAAAGTCAGACTGCATGCATCCAGCTTGTTTTTGTAGGTACAGGGTGTCACTTTTGCATTAATTTTGTAGCTCTTTAATTAGAGCAAGTAAAGAATGTTTAGTTTGCTTTATAACATGGTACATACAATGAAATAAGGAATGTCATATAGGATACTGTTAGCAATGCTATACAGCACAACAAGCAGTATTGTTAGGATCCATCTCATATATTAGGCCTAAGAGGATCATTTCAGCAGCTAAGAAATATCTTCTGGTTGTTAGAATAAATATCTTAGGTAGATTCTAGAAAATTATTGTTAGAATTCTGTTTGCAATTGCATGTGCTCTGCTTATATATATCCTGTAATTCCACGGAGAAAAAAAAGGGAAGAAAAAAATTATTATTTTATCTCTTTTAGTTTTAGAATGATAGGAGTAGAGTAGACGCCTTTCACCCAACAACGAATACCTATTTGGCAAGATTGACATGCAGCTCAAGCTCGTTCCTGGAAACTATGCTGCCTCTGTCACTGCCTATTATGATAATGTCATTTAACTATTTATATAGATTGCATTTGCATCATTCATTGTGTGTCTGGCATAAATATATATATATATATATATATATATATATATATATATATATATATATAATATAAATGTTTCTTCTTTTCAGCTGTCTTCAAAAGGATCAACATGGGATGAGATTGACTTCGAGTTCTTGGGAAATCTGAGTGGCGATCCATACATTCTTCACACCAATGTGTTCAGCCAAGGCAATGGCAATACAGAGCAACAATTCTATCTCTGGTTTGACCCAACTGCCGATTTCCAAATGTGTTCGATTCTTTGGAATCCCCAATGCATTTTGTAAGCATTAACCTCCCAATCCATATCTTCTATGTATATATATATATATAATTGCAAACTACCGGTAGATATAGATATACAGCATATGTTGGATTAATTTTCCTTCTCGAGTGTTAGCCCAAAACTCTTTAGTTTTTTTAAATATAAAAAATGACTAGGCATTATTTTTTAGGGGCTTCACCTTTATAACAGGAAGGTGCAGAGCCTTTCTTTATTGCAGCGTGCAATTTGTTTGGGGAGGGAAAGTTGCTAAATGTGATAAATTTTTGGATCATATTTCTATTTGTTCATCTTTTTTAGATTGTTGTTATATTTTTATTGATGAGTGTTTCTTCGTAGATTTTTAAAAAATAAAGCATAATACGAATTGCAAAAAATGAAAAATTAAAAAAAAGAATAAATGGAAAAAAAAAAGAAAATCAAACAAAGACGGTTGTATCTTTAACCGTCTTAAATTGTACACATACTAAGAAATTGAAAAAAAAATATTACAGATTCTAAGTCGGTCATCCGTAAAACCGTCTTAATTCAAAACATACTAAAACGGTTGCGCAGGAACCGTATTGATATAAAAATAGCAGATTCTAAGACGGTTGCCTGTTGTAATCGTCTTAGAATGTGTTTATTCTAAGACGGTTACAGCAGGCAACCGTCTTCAAATTAATACTTTCTAAGACGGTTGGTCAGATAACCGTCTTAGAAAGTACTTTAAAAAAACAAAAAAAAAGAATTTGAGACGATCCAGCAACCGCCTTTGAATGGGGAATTTAACCGTCTTAAAAACCCATTTTTGTAGTAGTAAAGTACCTCGTATTTTTCCCTCTGCCTCCAATTGTCAAGCAATCCCTTCTACAGCTTGCCTTGCAGCAGTGCGTTGACCAACCCCAGGTCCAATAGAAGCAAGCCCTACGGCCAACCCAGCAGCAATAACAGAAACAGCAGAAATAATTGGATTCATGATAATTTCCTCGTAACCTAAATATAAAATAAAGAAATAGTTAATGATATAATCAACCAATAAATTATGACTTAATTTTTCAATTACCAAGATTTATTCGATTAAAGTAATTAATAAGAATTCCGAATTGAAAATAATAATAGTTATTGAACTCTACGAACTACTTCGAGATTTCTTTTTTCGTCTCTACCTATATACAAAGTTTTTTTTGTGAATATATAGAGCCTTTGTTCTTATCTTACCTTCAATTTGGAATCATTCTTTGAATGTTTCATTTTTATATTCCATTTTTTTAGTCATTGAATATTCAATTCACAATTCGAGATGAAACGGAAGGGCTTTGTTTTTTAATCCCTATCGAAATTTACAGTAGTAGCGGGGCAATTTTAGATATAAAATATTAGTTATTTTATATAATATATATGAATATGGTTAATTCATATATGACGAGTTCATATAGAATATCCTATCACATATTGACATATACGTGGGATACTGTAAACCAATTATTTTGTGTTTAGATTCAATTGAATTCGAAATTCATTATTAGTTGTCCTATAGTGATCCAATTATATACACCCAGTTTGACCTCCTGCACTTCTACTTTCTTTGTTATCTTGTTTTTTTAAGCTCTCCTCCCCCTTTTATCATCACCCCATATGGATACAATCAATCTAACAAAATTCGTTAGATTTAATTATTGTTTCATAGAAATATTGGAATTTGGGTGATCTAAATGTTTTTTTTTTAATTCTCTTTTGGTCAATCGTTGAATTGAATGTGACTTACACAGGAATCTCCTTTAGTTCTATATAGTGTCTTTTTATCACACGCAGTAAAACTAAATATCATACAGAATTCGAATTATGGCTCTTAATTACTTAATTTTTATTTTTTTTTAATATCCAATATATAGTAATATATGCTAATCGAATATCTATATCTATCTATCTATCTATCTATATAGATATAGGTAGATAGATATAAATGTTTACTAAGTAGATTATATTGAGCCGCAATATATGTGCGACAAGCTAAACGAAAAAGACTATTTTGTAGAAAACTGGTCAATGATGGTCTTCCATGGATTCACCTATATAAGCCGCAGCTAAAGTAGCAAAAATGAGAGCTTGAATATCGCTTGTGAATAATCCAAGGAACATGACAGGTATAGGAACTACTAAAGGTACTAAAGAAACAAGAACAACAATGATATGTTACTAGCATATAATAGTTTTAGGCTAATTTAATCAATAATTCAATCATAATTTATCAATAAAGGTTAGGATAAGTTTAAATTTCATCAATTCTTGGTCCATTACTTATTTTATGTATATTTTGTTTAATAGGAATCAAGAAAAGAAGGAAAGAAGTAGAACCAAGAAAGATTTGTCACAAATATAGAACAACAGAGGAGCTTAGTTACCCTAAATATAAACATGGACGTGCAGAAAACAAAGGGGGGACTTTTGGACAAAAAATAACAGACAGAAACACAAGGAGAAACGTAGAGAGAAGATTAGAGTCAGTACGAGAAGATCGAAGGAAGACGGAGCATCTGATAATTCTTTTACTTTCTTTGTAATTCTCTCCTAGATACATGCTAGTTTTGCATTTAAGGTTAGTTATGAGCATGTCTAGCTAACTTCTCTTATTGTGATTAGAGCCAAAAACTAATGTGAACTCCTCTGTATTAAATTGGCATTAAGATTAATGTTATGATTGTTTTATTTTATCTTGTGCTTATATTGCTTTCGCCTCAATAGAATTTATCACTTTATTAGGGTTCTAAGGGTTAGGGTTTACAATAGGGATGTTGGAACTCTGATTTCTGATAGCGGTAGAATAATAGTTGTTACATTACCTAGGGATAGGGATGGACAATTACAAAATAATTGATGTATTTTCCTAATGCTTAACTTAATAAGGAATTACTAAGGAATTAGGATTTCAAGTTGGTTGAAGAGTTAAATTACTAAGGGATTAAGATTTAACTAAATTATATCAAATACATCCTCTGAGCAATTATAACAATTGAAATCAATCACCAATTTGCATACAGAAGGTAGGATCAGAAGTATAGGTGCTCTGACCACAATTATTTTTCACTACTGCGTAATATTTAATTAAAACTTGTTTTTGAATTCTCGTTAATTTTCTATTCAGTTATTTAATTTTCGTAATTATAAAAACCAATCATATTCTCTTCATAATATATTATTTGTCTTCCAATTTTAAGATAATAAATTGCGATAAAATTTGTGTCTTAATCCCTGTGGAGACGATACTCTACTTACTCACTTTATTACTTGAAACGAACGGTGCACTTGTCGTTCCGCAGCAAACAACTACTAATTCATCAGCTAATATATTTCCGAAAAGTCAAAAACTAAGAGATAAAGGTTTTGTGAAATCTTCTAAGATGTTAATCGGTAAAAGGATTGGGGTTGGTTGGATGTATTTATTAAAATAAGCTAATCCTTTTTTTGAAAGACCCGCATAGAAATATGCAATTGATGTAAGTAAAGCTAATGCAACGGTAGTATTTATATCATTTGTGGATGCACCTAACTCCCCATGAGGTAATTGTATGATTTTCCAAGGTAAAAGAGCCCCCGACCAATTAGAAAAAAAAATAGAAACAAAGTTCCAATGAAAGGAACCCATGGACCATATTCTTCAATCTGAGTTTTGCTCACGTCTCACAAGAATTCAAGAACATATTCAAAGAAATTCTGACCAAAAGCGGGAATGGTTTGCAGATTTAAATAATTAGAATGGCTGAAACCAATATGATAGCAATTACAACCCAAGAAGTAATAAGTACTTGGGCATGTACTTGTAAACTCCCTATTTGCCAATAGAAATGTTGACCTACTTCCACATCAGATATATCATATAATCTTTTTAATGTGTTGATAGAACATAATAAAACATTCATATTGTCCTGTCCTCTAAAAAAATAAGAACTTAAAGGGGAATTATTTTTATTCAAACATCTCCTTTCCTTTTTGATTTGTCTACTTATTACTAGTATAGTAATAAATTCCCTAAATCTATGAACCCTTCCAACTAAATCCAATAATTTTTTATCTTATTATTAATCAAGAATTTCGTATATAGCTAGAACGTCCCTCACAAATTGCAAATACTAATTTGTTAAGAATTAATGGAATTGAGGCTATACATCATCATTAGCTGGAATTGAAATATCGGCGAGGTTCGGGTCACAATTTGTATCGATTAAACAAATTGTTGGAATTTCCAAAGTTATACATTATCGAAGAGCCGTATATTCTTCTTGTTGATCGATGATTATTACAATATCAGGTAACCCCGCCATATATTTAATGCCGCCAAGATATGTTTCCAAATGAGCTAAATGTCTCTTCAATATAGCGACATCTTTTTTTGGAAAACTGTTGAGTCTCCCCATCTTTTTTTGCATTCTCAAGTCCATAAACTTTTGAAGTCATGTTTCTGTAGTATACCAATTCGTTAACATACCGCCAAGCAACTTTTTATTAACATAATGACACCGAGCTCTTATTGCAGCCTGTGCTACTGAATCAGCTGCTTTTTTTCTTTGTACCAACAATTAAGAATTGTTTCCCCCACTTGCTGCATCAAATACTAAATCACAAGCTTCTGATAAAAATCGAGCAATTCTAATAAGATTTGTAATATGAATACCCTTACGCTTTGCAGATATCTAAGGTGACATTTTAGGATTCCATTTTCTAGTACCGTGGCCAAAATGAACTCCTGCTTCCATCATCTCTTCCAAGATTATGTTCCAACATCTTTTTGTCATTTATATTTATCCCCACACTTTTCTTTCATTTCAAAATAGAAATTATATAAATTTTTTGAAATGAAAGAAAGAGACCCAGTATACTGAAATAGAAATAAATAAGTGTTCCAAAGGAACCTTCTCTTCTATCGAAGATTGGCCTTTGATAAATGATCGGGCCATTTTTTCTATTTAATATTTAATATGATTATTTTCTTTATTATCTTTCTTTTATTATACAAAATAAAATGACCGCAGATGAATCCGCTCTTAAGAATCATTATTTTAGGAATTATTAAATACTATATTGTTGTGATGTATCGCATAAATTCTTTGAAACAAAAACAAATAATTCTCTCTGGTGAAACAAAATATCTCTCATTTCGCCCTCAAATAAATTATTTTTTTTTTGTTTCCGAGGTCATCTTGTTATATTGCCTTTGTTTTGAACGGTGCATTGTTCTTTTGAATCTGGTACCAACAGGTATCATTCCCCCTAAAACAACAACGTTCTCTTTCAAACCTTTCAACCAATCTATGCGCCCCCGAAGAGCGCCTTTTGATAAAACTCTAGCTATTTCTTGAAAACATGTTTCAGATATGAAACTTTGAATATTCAGAGATGTTTTTGTTATCCCCAATAATAGAACTCGATAGCAAATCGCCTCTTCTAAGGAACGCCCTGCTCGTTCGGCTCGCAACAATCCAATTAGTTCACTGGGAAAAAAACATTAGACATTCCATCTTCAAAAACCAAAACTTTTCGTTGGAACTATACATACATTTTCGCAAATAAATTGACCAAGACTAATTATTGGAAATGTTTTTTCACAATAATTACGGTGGAGAAAATGCCAAGTCAAATAGAATGGATTTAAAATCATGTTACTACACATATCTGGTTTATAAATTCTCTCGTTTTCGTCCAGGAAATAATATTTGAATACTTGAAAAGTTTCTTTTAATTTGTCAAATTGTCAATTTTTAATTATCGAGAGCTGATTATGAGTTATTAAGCAGTAAAAATAAAAATTGGCATTTATCATTTCTATTCAAAAACGGCATTTATCATTTCTATTCAACAACATACAAATAGTTCCATGATTTTGACTAAGTGATTGTTGAATTTTTTCCCTCAAATCAATAGAAAAAAATGGATTGATGATGGTGCGGTCTAACTCATTATCCAAGATATATTTTGAACCGGGTGGATTATTCCTTTTTCTTATATATGAAATGTGGGATTTCACTAAGTCAATTCTTAAGAAATATCTAACCAAACCATTTATACTTATTTCAACAAAAGAAGCATGCGCATTTTCGATAGAAGCAAATTTTTTGTCTTGATCCCAATTTAAGACAAAACAAGTCCTAACTAATTGAATATTTGTATGTATCATAAATTCCCCGAATGGATTTTCCATTTCAAGAAAGAATGTAATTAATAACTTCAAGTTCCAGATTATCTCTTTCTTGGAACATATCTTGAGGAAAAAGTTTTACTAAATTGATCCTATCCACTATTTCATATAAAATTACCGGTCGAACCAAAACAAAAGACTTTTTTTCGTAATTGTGATCCATTGGACATACATCCAATTTTTCATTTTTTTATTTTGAATTTTTTTTACCACTCCTCGTGGTATCAACATGGCACTGTGTCGGAATATCTTATCCATTTCTCCGGGAAAATAGATATCCCCAGAAAAATTTTTAATTCACTTTTTTTTTCTTCTCTCCAATCGTACCAATCCCCTTACTCGACTTCTTATATTTAAAGTGATTAGTGTATCTACTTCAACATAGTATTGTTCCGTACCATTATGGAAGAAGATTCTGGTAAAATATGCACTTCCTCGGGAATGAAAAAATTGATCTACTTTAATTTGGTATTTTGTCTTAAATTCCTTAACTCCTTTGATACTCAATAAAAAAAATCCTCTTTTTTTTAAAAATGGAATTTATACCTATAGTCCTATATTTAGTAATTCTTGAGCTCTATGTTCGGTATTGAGGATCATCGAAATAAGCAAGAATGCTATTTCTACGAAAAATACCATTGATTGGTATTTCAATCTAGATACTGGAAGCTAACATTAGCTCTTTGTCTCGTTCTTGAATCGATTGGAATTCAAATGGAATAATTAATCTATTTCGCCGCCTCTTTGCTAATAAATCCG
>PYAF01004140.1:571379-595942 GCA_007407185.1 Glycine tomentella | reverse complement strand
TATCAGAAGGATTGAAACGAAACAATTTATGTCTTACTTTTTTCTTACTTGGTAAAAGGTTACAAAAATCTCTTTCTCCAGTAGAAAGATAATGAATGTTCATTTGATCTTGATCTTTTCGGATTGAAAAAGAGACTGAACCGGACCTGTATGATTTTCCTGATAAAATCCATAAATGACTTGTTTTTGGTAAGATATGAACATTACTATATCTAAATTCTGATGCATGGTACACATCGGTACTCCAATGCATTTCTCCTTCTAAGTCAGAATAGACATGTTTTCGAACTTTCTCTTTTAAATTCAAAGTGTATGTTCCTGCATGAATCTCGGCAACTACTTGTTCTGATTTTACATATTGATCGTTTTGAACTAATAGAAAACTTTTTGGTGGAATAGTCACATTATGTATAATATCACCACTTTCAATAGTAACTTACAAGTCTGTATAACATAGAAAAGCAGGATGCCCATTACGTGTACGTGTAGGATGAACCAAATCTTCATTGAATTGAATTTTTCCATTATAAGGTGCTCGCACCTATTCTGCAGTACCTCCAGTGAATACTCCGCCAGTATGAAAAGTTCTTAATGTTAGTTGAGTGCCCAGTTCTCCAATGGATTGGCCTGCAATGATGCTTACAACTTCGGTCATCCTAAAATTAGGATTCATTTCTTGTCGAAAATATTCACTTGTAGCATACCATATCTTAATGGATTGGTAGTAATTTTTCTACTGCATGTACATTCCCATAATGATGACGTTTTTCCAAAATCAAACTTTGTTGTTCAACATCTTGAACTAGTCATCCTTTAGAAGGTATTGTTAAAAGGTCATCAATTCCTAATGAAATGGATGTATCCGTAGCTTAACGGAATCCCAAAGTCTTTACTTGATCCAAGATATGCGATGTATATGCCATTCCAAAGTGATCTATTAATCTTCTAATAAGTCGTTTAATGGCAGTTCCACCTATCACTTTATTGTGAAAGACTAGATTGACCCGTTCTGCCATAAGTACCTCCATATTCCACTCAGTGGGATTCGGTTCAACAATGGGTTTGAGTCAATGATTGGAAAACTGCATTTTCTTTATCTTGATTTGCGTAGAAATTGAAAAACTATGATCCTCATTAAACCATGAAGACCTGAATTTACACCGGTATCATAAATTTGCTTATCTTAGATACCAACCATCTATATGATTACATATCATATGATTAGATATCATATGAATAGTCCCGGCAAAAACCTTGTATAGCTTCTTCGATTTCTCAATAAAAAGAAATATGACCAACATTGGTTCGAATGTATTATCAAGAAGTGTATCCACGGCTTCTTGATATGTTGTTAGCATATAGTAGTTTTTAGGTCAAAATCATTAATAAATTGAACATAAACTATCAATAAATGCTAGAATAAGTATAAGTTTTCATCATTATTGTTTTTATCACTAATTTCATGCATTTTTTATATTAGGAGCCAAGAAAAGGAAGAAAAGAAGCAAAATGTATTCTGGGATCTCACGCCAGTCGCACCAGGCTCACGCTACTCGCGCCATAGCCATGCCATCAGTGCCAGAAGCCAGAAGCTTACAAACAGATTATGTAAGTTTGTGCTAATCGCGCCAGGTCCAGTGCTTGTCGTGCCACTCTTAATGCAACTCACGCTGATCGTGCCATAGATCGCGCCAGTCAGGCCACGATACAGGAATTAAAAGATTTTGCTTAAAGATAACATAAAGTTAAAGATAAGGAGAGCTTTCACACCCTAATTATAAATAGAGACTTAGGAGGCCAAAAGAAGGGACGAAAAACAATAAAACAAGAGCAAAGGAGGCAGCTTTGGAGTTGATTGAAGCTAGGTCAAGAAGATTAAATCAAGATTGAAGGGGTTTCTACTTCTTCTTCTTTTCCTTTACAGTTCTTGGTCTAGGTATATTTTATTCATGTGATTAAGATCAGAAATGAATATGTCTAGCTAATTCTTCTTTGTAGTTAGGGCCAAAATCTAATGTGAACTACTTTGTAATTGAATTGATTCCTATTATTATTTATGCTAATTTGTTTTATTTTACTTTGTGTTGCATTGATTATATCTTTATTAGGGATGATCATTCTAATAAAGTTCTGAGAATTAGGGTTTATAATAGGAATGTTGGAACTTTAATTTCTGATAAGAGTAAAATAACAATTGTTACATTACCTAGGGGTAGGGATGTATGATTGCAGATGAATAAATGTATTTCTTAATGCTTAATTTATGAGAGATCACTAAGGAATTAGGGTTTTGATTGAATTAAAGGGTTAAAACCACTAAGGGATTAGGGTTTAACTAGTTTAACGGAAAGATACATTATCTGAACATTTAGAATAATTAAATTAGTAATTAATCCAAGTAAAGAAGGTAGGGATCAAAAGGTGAAGGAGCTCTAACTACAATTCTTCTTCATAAATTCTTCAAATTTAATTAACTTTGTCTTTAATTCTTATTGTATTTTAATTTTTTTATTTAAATTTTTCAATCCATAATACAAATCACAAATTAATTTTATTTTATTTCTTCCAATATAAAGATAGTAGTTACAATAAAGTTAATGCCTCAATCCTCATGGGAATGACATCTTACTTATCGTTTTATTACTTGAAACCAACGGTGCACTTGCTGAAGTCGCAACACTTCTTGTACCAATTTGTCCTGACACATTACGAATTCTCCTGGAGTAGATCTACTTGTTAATAAATCGATAAGAGTATTATTCCGATAGATAACTCTTCTATATAGTTCATTAATATCCAAGCTCATTAGTTTACCCCCATCTATTTGAATAATCGGTCTCAATTCGGGAGGAAGAATAGGTAAAAGACATAAAACCATCCATTCTGGTTCTATATTTTTTCGGAGAAAATGCTTAGCTAATTCTATGCGTCGAGCCAAAAAATTCTTTCTTCTTCCAACTTTTCGATCTTCGCATTCGTTTTCATTGTCCGGGGATCCCTCTTCCGCTAATTCTTTCCATTCTATTAAGGAAGAATCCATAAGAATTCTCAAATCCAGATCAGCCAATTGTTCTCGGATAGCACCCGCTCCACTTGAAATTTCTCGATTTCGAAATATATCAAAACCTTGGGTAGTAAAAAAAAGTGGTATGCTGTGTTTCCCAGATTGGATTTCATATTCAAATAAACCTCGTAATCGTAAGAAAGTGGGTTTTTTAACTACAGGTCTAGCAAACGAAAAAATGAGATAGGATCCAATCCAATAAGATCTCCCCCTTTCAAAATCGGACATGAAGGTTTACTTTCATCCAGCTCAAGTAGTTATACAAAAGAAAAAAAAAAAAAAAAGCAAAGGGTTTTCACTTTCAAATTCTATATCTATAAAAGAACTCTAATCTAAAAGAAAAAGGTTTACTCTTTACTCAAGTTCTTAATAAATACCAATCAACATTTCATTGACCTATTCTTTTTTTTTCTTTTCTTAATTATTTATCCAATATCCAATTCTCAATTGAGACAGAAAATAAATGAAAAGTAAAGTTCTTGAGTAGTCTACTCCCCTTCGAATGCGGAATCTTCAAAAATTGATTAATTAAATTAATTAAATAAAAGAGTATCCAAAAATTCATGAGATTTACTTGTTTATGCATCATTCCATTCGATCTTTTAGGTCCAAACGTCGCCTCGATGATTCTGTCAGGATGTCCTTAAGCCTATATGCGATGTATAGACTTATGCAACCACGATATATTTGCTTAATGGAATAGCTAATTCTACAAGAAAAAATATTTTTTTTTTCACGAGGTATGTACAGTTAGAAATTTTTATTTAGAATTTCATATTTTTTATTACTGAATTGACCATAGACCAATTCCCTTTTTATTAGGGAGTATTCAATACATCCATAATTATGAGTTTCATGTTAATCATTCCAAGAGACATGTCAGATTCAGGGCATCCCAATTAAATTAAATGGAATGACAGTTTCTCGTTCGGAATCTGTACAATTTTTTTTTATCAAATCACACATCGCAGTATACTAGACTTTCTAATTCCTTTAGAGGTTTATCTAAAAGATTTGCGATATAACTAGGAAGACGTTTCAAATACCACACATGAATTACTAGGCATGCCAGTTTTATATAGCCCATTTGATATCTACGTATCCGAGAATCAATAAATTCTACTCCGCGTTGTTCACAAAATTTTGGGTCGTTCTTTTTATCTCTGATTACTCGATAATTTCCACAAGCACAAATCCCACTTTTTATAGGCCCAAAAATTCTTTCACAAAATAATCCATCTTTTTTGGGTTTATTGGTTTTGTAATGAAAAGTATAGGTTTTGTTACCTCCCCCACTATCTCTCCATTAGGTAGGATTTTTTTTGCCTAAACACTTATTTGTTAAGGAGAAATTGATCCAATTCAGAGTTGTTGATGTTTATACTGATCAATCATAGAATAAAAATTTTGATTCAGTTCAATTAAGCTTCCTTCCTATGAATCCGGAAGTTCTTCTCGAATACAAGGAAATGATTCAGTTCCATAGCTAAAGATTGTAATTCTCGAACTAGTAATCGAAAAGATTTTGGAGCATTTGTAGGTTTAGGTATTGTTCCTCCAATGATCGTAGTCCCGAGTACTTCTTGGCAAGTTTTAATTTGATCAGATTTATAAGTAAGCATCTCTTGTAAAATATGAGCAACACTAAATCCTTCCAAGGCCCAAACCTCCATTTCGCCCGTTGTCCTCCCTACTTGGCCCTTCCTCTAAGTGGTTGTTGTGTAACAAGTGCATAATGCCCACTGGAACGTCCATGTATTTTATCATCAACTTGATGAATTAATTTCAAAATATAAGGTTTTCCCATTATAGCAGGCTATTTAAAAGAATTCCCTGTTCTTCCATCAAATATTTTGTTTTTCCTGGATACTCGGGTTCAAATATCCATGGATTAGATGTTTGTTTACTGGCTTCATATAATTCGAAAAACACTAGTTTTCTCGAAGCTTCTTGTTCATATCTCTCATCAAAAGGTGTTATTCGATAATATCTTTCTAGCATACCTCCTGCTAACCCGAGCGAGCATTCAAATATTTGTCCTACATTCATTCGTGAAGGTACCCCTAGTGGATTGAAGACCATATCAACGGGTCTTCCATCTTGCAAATAAGGCATATCCTTTCTAGACAAAATTTTTGAAACGATACCTTTATTTCCATGTCTCCCAGCCACTTTATCTCCTACTTTAATTTCACGTTTCTATAAAATATATATACGAACCGTTTCTGGATTATAACTGGAACCCCCTTTTTTTGGATCCATCTCACATCAATAACTCTACCCCTACCACCTGTAGGTAGTTTTAGACAAGTTTCCTTTGAGGTGGATACCTGAATGCCAAGTATAGCTCGTAATAATCTATCTTCAGGGGAATAAGAGGATTCTTTTGCCATTTGAGGTATTAATTTACCCACTAAAATATCGCCCATTTCTACCCACGACTCGAGAATTACAATTCCATTTTTGTCTAGATTTCTGAGTAAATTGGCTTCGAGATGTGGAATTTTATTAGTAATTCTTTCATAACCATAGCTTGTCATATGAGTCTGAATTTCATATTTTCGCATGTGAAAAGAAGTATAAATATCTTCATAGACCAGACGCTCACTAATGAGTACAACATCTTCAAAATTGTAACCTTCCCATGGCATATAAGCTACTAAGACGTTTTTTCCCAAAGCGAGTTCGCCGCCAACTATAGCAGCCCCATTTGCTACAATTTGTCCCTTTTTTATGCATTTACCTCGGCAAACCTGGGGTTTTTGATGCATACAAGTATTTTTGTTGGAACGTTGATATATAGTTAATGGAATGCTTAGAGTATCACCATTACCAAATAAAAATATCATGTCAGTATTGGAATAAATGGTGTTTCCCTCATGTTCGGCTACAACGGAAACCCCTGAATCTAAAGCTACTTGGCGTTCCAATCCAGTTCCAACAATGCATTTTTTGGACTGAGAAAGCGGAACTGCTTGACGTTGCATATTAGAACTCATTAGAGCTCAATTCACATCATTATGTTCAATAAAAGGAATCAGAGAAGCTCCAATAGAAAAATATTGGAAGGGAAAAATACTTCGAAGATGAACCTGTTCCTATGCAATTGTAAGAAATTCTTGACGGTATCGGGCTGGAACAGTCTATTCCTTCTGAATATTTCAATTAAGTGCCAAAGAATTTCCAATTGCTACCATATACTATTCATCTCTACTTGGTGATAAATAAAGCATGCGTATTCTTTTTTATCTCAGAGATTTCATAAAATGGACTTTCTATGGATCCCCAACTACCAATCCTCGCATGAATTGCTAGAGATCCAATAAGTCTAACATTGATTCCTTCTGACGTGTCAATTGGACAAATGTGTCCATAGTGACTAGGGTGGATATCTCGTATCCGAAAACTAGCAGTTCGCCCTGTCAATCCTCCAGGGCCCAAATAACTCAATTTTCTCCCATGAATTATTTGGGTCAATGGATTTGTTTGATCCAAAACTTGAGATAATGGATGTAATCCAAAAAATGATTCATAAGTAGTTGTTAATGGAGTTGAAGTCACCAAATTCTGAGGAGTCAGTATCAATTTATGTCTAATTGCTCCACATATAGTTCCTCTAACCATATTTTCTAAACGAACCAGGGCCAATCCAAATTGATCTTGTAATATATGTGCTACGGAATGAATACGTTTATTTTTCAAATGATTTATATCGTCAAGTATACCCATTCCAAATTTCATTCCAATCAAATGATCCACAGCTGTCAATATATCTCATGGTAACAAAAATGTATTGTTCTGAGGTATATCAAGATTAAGCTTTTGGTTCATATTTCGTCGACCAATCCTTCCTAATTCACATCTTTGTTGGATTTTTTTTTTTTGTAATTCTTTACATAAAGATTCAAAAAATACTGGATCTCCACCAACACAAGCAAATTGTCGATAAAACTCCAAAATGACATTTTCTTTTGACCCTATTTTTTTTTATCCTTATCATTTAGGAAAGACACGAAAATTTGAGGATAACAAACATTCTCTATATTTTCGCTTAAATTCGAACCCATAGCTGATGATAAAACTAGAATAAATATTTTCTGTTTCCTACTCACACGAGCCCATATCCTTGCTTTTCTATCAATCTCTAATTCTAATCTACCCCCCTAGTATGATATTATGGTGCCAGTATAGACCAGAATTCCGCTAGGGTCCAATTCTGAATGGTAATAAATACCAGGGCTTTACAATATTTGATTGATTACAATTTTGTATATTCCATCCCCAAGCATTTTCAATTTTCCCGTGAATTTTATCGAAAAATATTCCACCGATTTGCTGCCATTCTTCATTAAATCACATGACTCAATTTAGCAATACTGGAATTTTTGTTCTTTATATTGTATTACATGAAATTTTAACTAATCCCGTGTATGAAATACCTATTATGAAAGGAGGAATAAATAAAATAGAATTTTATACTCAACTTCAAAGGAAGGAATTTGCAACAAAACAAACAGATAGAATCTAAATTCTAATCTCAAAATGGAAATGAATTGAAAAATTCGACTCGGATTTCAAGATTTTTTTTTCATTTTAAGGAATAAAAAAAAATGCATCCCATTTCTATCATTATTATGATATTCCATAATACAATTCAATTGGATACCAGAAAAAAGGAATTCCGGATTGTAAAGAAAAGAAATATTTTTAACTATTTTTTTGGAGAATACGATTAATACGATTAGAGTGTGTAATGTGTAATTAAGGCTTTTGTATTTTTTAAACATGCATAGATTGAACTCTAGCTATAGATTTGTCTCTAACTTTATTGCAGTCATATTTGTTCAGGACAACACATAACATGTCGGGCTTCTCCTTAACAATTTATTGATAATTCCATTCCATATAGTATCGGTATTATATATATGGATCGATAAGATACCCGATTAGATAATATTTGTGTAACTATTCAAATTTATGTTCTAGGGTTTACATATATTGACAGTTGTTGTTATAATTGGAATGGAGAAAGTTTTTTTTTCAATAAAAAAGCAATATTGATTGGTTATGTATCAATTTTATTTTCTTATCTCATTAAGAAAAAAAAACCATTTTAGATTCAAATTTTCAAGAATAATTCATAAACTAATAGTTAACGGTTGTGAATTGTCTTGAGATTTTTTTTTATTTTTCAATAGAAAAAAAGGGGTATTCTCATATACTTCATATATTTATATATCTATATCTATTTGGCGGCATGGCCGAGTGGTAAGGAGGGGGACTGCAAATCCTTTTTCCCAAGTTCAAATCCGGGTGTCGCCTAATCAATAAGACATTTGAAATGAAATATTGTATTAAGTAGTAGGTTTATTCTAAAAAATGTTGTATGTAAATAATTTCGTCTCGGATTCAAGTAGTGAAAAGGAATCAATAAATTTAGAAATGATAGTTCTTTCACTACACAACTATTGTAGTATCCGTATACTGACCGGATCTCGAATTAGATTGGATAAGGATAAGTTGGATAGGGAATTCCATTTTTCGTTAGAGAACGGGCGGAAGAAAAACCTTGTCTACAGATGGAAAGTCTATTAGTGCTTCCACATTTAATTAATATTAGTTAGATTAGTTAGATTGAATAGTTTTTAATTTAGCTAATTCGCTTTCTTAATCTTAAAAGTATATATAGAATTATATAATTTATTATATAAAATATATAAAATTGAATTTCAAATATTTTACAATTTTTTTATTCTAAAATCGAATAGAAAAAATAAAATCTTTCTTTTCACTAACCTCTAGTAAAAAATTAATAGGCACGTTATCTTCTTATTATTTTCATTTTTTTAGAGAACGAATCGGGAGACATTAGGGAATTCTTTCAAATAGAAATAAGAAAGAGTATAAGTATGCAAATTAATCTGTCTTGATTCTTTTTGTTATACTTAATCAAATTACTTAATGAATTAATGAAATGGGGGGGGGATAAAACAGAAATCTTTTTATTCCTACATGTTAGTAACATTCATTTACTTAAAACTTCTCAGGATGTTTCCAGATGTGTTGTTTATGCTTAATATTTTCCAATTTTACTAAAAATCATATAAAAAAAACTTTTTAGATGTTCTAATTGAAAACATTCTTGTTAAAACCATGGTTGTGAAAATCGGTCCGGTTATTGATCCGGTAGAGGTAATGGGTCAGTGGATTAGTGGTCTAACTAATGAGTTAGTAATTGACCCAGTTTGACCCAGTCTATATTAAAAAATTTAAAATATATTATATATAAGTATATAACTAACATTTTTTTATTAACAAAAATATACTCAAAAATTCAAAACAATAATTGAAGTACTAAAGTTGATAATACAAATAATAAAGAGTATTAATAATAAAAGGGAGTGTAAATGTAACTACTTCAATTAAAATATAAGTCCAATTTTTAAAAGAGTCAGAAGGAGTACAAAAAGCAATAAAAGTGTTGCAGGAAGCAAATATGGGTCTGGAGAGCCAAAAGCTAAAACCTAATTTTCAACACTATATATACTATCTCTTATTACTGCGTCCAAGGTTGTCAGAATCGAGATTCTATGTAGAATCGTGGAGGCTTCGTAGAATCGAATCGTAAAATCAAATCGTAGAATCGTAAGAGTCTACTTCAAACAAAAAAATAAATGAATTACCTATATATAAATATGAAACAATGACAACTAATTTTGTCAAATTAAATGAGTGCAATTATAAATAAGGGATACTAAAAAAAATCAAAATAACAATTGAAGTATTAAAGTTGATAATACAAGTAAAGTGTATTAATAAAAAATGTAAACAGCAATTACTTAAATTAAAACAAAAGTCTAATTTTTAATATAAAAAAAGAGTCAGAAGGTGTATTTAGCAATAAACGAGTGCAGGAAGCAAATCTGGCCCAAATACAAATAAAACCTAATCTCCCCATATAAAAGCTTCCTTTCGTTCCTGCACATTCGCTCCTCTTCTTCTTCTGGCTGCGCTGCATCCTCTTCTTCTTCTTCCATTTTTCGAAGCCAAGGCAGTGACGACAATGGAGCACGGACCCACACAAGTCGAAAACGGAGCCACGACAATGGCGGAGCGGCGACGTGTGAGGAAGAATGCATAGAAGGTGAGGAGGAAGATGAACGCGAGCGCAGAGAACAGACTCGCCAACTCGCCGCTCACTTGCGATTCTGCTTGGAATTAACCGATTCTACAATAGAATCGTACGATTCTACTCCTAAAATGAGTCTGCAACCAATTTAACTCGTAGAGGGTATACGGAATCATAAAATCGGTGGATTTTGTGAGTTAAATCGCGAGTTTGACAACCATGATTGCGCCTCGTCTTCTCATCTTCTGTTTTCTCCTTCATGCTCCTACACCGCGACTCCTCGCCTCACCGTGTTGCGCCTTGCCTCGCCCCACACGTCGTGCCTCACCCCTCTCCCCTTGCTGCGCTTTGCCTCATTTTCGCTCTTCTCTCCCTACTTGTTGGTATGCTACCTTCTTTCTCTTCTCTCTTCTTGTTGGTCTGCTATTCATGTTATCGGCAACGAGGTCGCAAGCGACGATGGTCGATTGGTGGCAATGGTGGTCCAGGTTTTTAAAAACCGTTTGGGTCGCCAGGTTTCATCAAAACCGGTCGAGTTTGACCGGGTCATCCCGTATCTTGGTTGGACCAGTCCGAACTGGGTTTAATAACTATGGTTAAAACAATTGTAATTCGCTTCACACTCTTTATATATAGTTAAAACAATGTTTGCACACTCTTTATATATAGTTAAAACAATCGTAATTCCCTTCACATTTTTCATTATTATTATTATTACCGATTAAAAGAGAGACACTTTTATTTATATTTTTAAAAATAAAGTAAAAAATAAAAAGTATAAAAGAAAATAGCGATAATAATTATATTTTTTTATCTTTGAGAATTAAAGATAATGTTAAGAGGTTTACAATAATTTACAATACTTAAGTAACATTTTTTAAAAATGTTAGTTTTTAATTTTTTATATTTTCTTCCACTTTTATCTTTAACATATTTTTTCATTTATCTTGTTACATTTTTTAAAATAAATAATGATTTTACTATTTTTTGTAATTTTACATTTTTTAACTACTTCAAACAATTAGTTTTATTGAAACTTATAATTTAATAAGATAATTTTTTAGCTTCTAACTTTTAGCTACTAGTTAATTTTTTAACTATCAACTGTACATACTATTATTTAATCAATTGAATTACACTCCATTTACACAGCAAATAGAAACAATTACATAGATTTGTTTCCTACACCCTTCTTTTGCGTATTATATGCCTTTTGACTCATTTTTTGATATTAAAAATTGAACTTTTATTAATTTAAATGATTTCTATTTACACTTTTTTTATTAATATACTTTATTTGTGTTATTAACTTTAATACTTTAATTATTATTTTAAATTTTTTAATATTCCTTATTTATAATTATATTCATTTAATTTAATAAAATTAATTATATCATTATTTCATATTTATATATAAGTAATTTACTTTCTTTTTTTTTATTTGAAATAAACTCTTACGAGAAACATTGGCCAAAGTGACACAGTAAAAGAAAAAAAATGACAAAATGCCACGGACCAAATAGAAATTGTCAAAGTGCCACAGTGCCTATTTCGCTGGGCACATCAGCGACATTAGTGGGCTGACATGGCGTGCCAGGAGTGGCGTACCAAATTGGCTGGAGAGAGAAGTTAAATAGGTATGACGTGGCAAATTTTTCGTAATTGTGTAGAAATTTCGGAAGGCCATAACTTTTGACTGGGATGTCCGATTGAGGCGAAATCGGTGGCCAAATGCTCAAAATTGAGAGCAGAAGGCCTGGACAAGGGAACTTGCCCAAAAGATTTTCCCAAAAGAGGTATCTAAGTGCCTCAAAATTGCGATTTATGTTTCAATCATTCGAAAAATTTATTTTTGTCTACTTTTTTAATTATTTAATTACTTAATTTAATGTTATTTTTTATTTTTTCAATTACTTCTCTGAATTTTGAACATTTTGACATATCATACGCCTCCATCGGACATTCTCTCAAAAGTTATGATATAAAATTGATAGTGCATATAAACTTCGAACAATGATATTTTTTGAGAGAAATGTCCAATGGAGGCGTATGATATGTCAAAACGTTCAAAATTCAGGGAAGTAATTGAAAAATTAAAAAATAACATTAAATTAAGTTATTAAATAATTAAAAAAGTAGACAAAAATAAATTTTTCGAATGATTGAAACTTAAATCGTAATTTTGAGACACTTAGAGACCTCTTTTGGGAAAAATTTTTGGGCAAGTCCCCTTGCCCAGGCCTTCTGCTCTTAATTTCGAGCGTTTAGCCACCAATTTCGGCTCAATCGAACATCCCAATCAAAAGTTATAACTTTCCAAAATTTCTACACAATTACAAAAAATTTATCATGCCATACCTATTTAGCTTCTCTCTCCAACGAATTTGGTATACCACTCCGACCACATCAGTCCACTAAGGTTGCTGGCACTGTGACACTTTGACAATTTCTCTTTGCTCCGTGACATTTTGCCATTTTTTTTCTTTTAGTGTGGCACTTTGGCCAATGTTTCCTCTTACGAATCTACTATTGGATTCTACATTAGAATCACGGTTGACAACCTTTATCATAATTATTGTTGTTGTTTTTGAACCATTCCCATTTCCCCGTGTTTCTTTATGGAAGAAGTTCCCGACACGGTAGCGAACCGGTGAGGGAAGCCGTCACCCGATTCGGCGGCGTTGGGTATCGGAAACCCATTCTGAACGGTCTTAGAAACAAGCATTTTGCTGCTCCTGAGGTAACCCATTTTGTGTTTTTTTTTCCTCTCTTTAAAAGCTTTTTGATTTGTATAGTGACGGCATTGCATTTCTGGTTTTGAAAATTTAAAAATAAAAATAAGGTGCCTGTGTTGTTTTCATTTATGGGAACTCTTTGTTGTGTTTGGTGTTGTGAAAGGAAATGGAATTTATTCAAGGTTTCGATTATTTATTTTCATATTATTTGGTTGTTTGTATTCTGCTGAGTACTTGGGTGTCTTAGATCTGAAAAACAATATTCATTTATTTGTAGCTTCAAAATAATAATAATTTTTGTTTGTTTGTTTTCTGGTGCTATGCTAACTGCTAAAATCCCTTTGCCGTGACAATGAAGGTCATATATATGATATCTTCGCTGGGTTTATTTTTTCAGTCTAATATTTTGGTAGGATTTTTCTTTTTAGATAAGGACAAAACTTAAAGGCAGTTCTTTAAGTGTTTTTTATGTTGTTCTCTTATTAGAATTGAAGTTTCATGTCGATAATTTGCCTAATTAATGTTTGCATTATAGTTCAAATACAAGTTCTCAAAGTGAAACTCTAATTTTGATTGGAGAACAACATTCAAAAATCAAAGAAATTGTGTCTGAGTTTTGTCCTCTAGATAACTAAAGACAATATCATTTTCTAATGCAGAGCTAACAGAGTGAAATTTGGTATTGACATATAATAGATACTACACTGCCGCATTTTTGTGTGAATGTTTACTTTCAGTTCTTTTTAAGCATTGGTATTGACATATAATAGATACTAACAGCGGTCCTCCATACATAACTCTACCAAGTTTAAAAATGCTTACCCTTCTCACCATCGGAAGGATTCTCGGTTACTCGATGTCAATGGGTTGAATCTGGTAAAGGATGAGACCAAGCTGGTTCTGAAGCCAACACTGTCCATAGGACAAATATTGAGCAGGAAGTTGATGATGCCGGAAGAGTATGAAGCCGGCGAGATGCATAGAGAAAGAAGCTCGGTGAAACGGAAGGTGTCTCTTGGCCAGATGCTAGGTAAACAAAACGCAGATCCATCCTTTGACAGGCAAGCTGAGAAGGAAAATGTCAGAAGCCATTTTCTGCAAAGAGAAAGAAATTTGGATTTGGCTGATTCTCCCTTCTATTGACAAAACAACAAAAGAAGAATTAGGCAACTCTGCTTGAGGTGAATAATGGCTTGCTTTTGTGCTGACAAAACAATGAGACTATATTTGCATCTTTTTATCTGTTCTCATCTCATCCTCTGATTGTGCTTGACTAAGTTTCTTGTTTGTTGTTTAATTTACCTTGTTTGTGTATTAACTAAAGTGTGTTCATCACTTGTAAGATGATGTTATATTTCTCATATAGTCATATGTATGAGAATTATCAATGTTGTTACTTAGTACCTGTATCATTCCTTCTTCGAAGCTAGGGGTTAAGCAACACTCTTCAGTCAATTTTATTTAGATGATATGACATGTTGCCTTTCATAATTTGTTGATTCTCCGTAGATTCAGTGACATGTATACAACGTCAATTTCCTTTTCAGAATCAATTGGATTTAGTAAATCATACACTAGAGACAGAAAAATGTATGTCTGGTGTTTCAACATAGCTACTTACATGTGGTTGGATCCAATGTTAGAGGTTAGTCCCTCATACCGTAATGAACCAAGGTTCGAATTCTTGTCGAGAGAAATGTCCACACCTAGTGTCACCTTGTACCTCAAACAGTATTGTATCCAACGGAGAATACCTGTTGGGGATCCAAAAAAAAAAAATCTCATCAAGTATCATGATGAGCAACTAATCCAAGATTTGTTGCAATAACTAAGTTAAACGTAAAAGGAGAAAACATGAAATGAAACATATCCTTGACAGAAATAGTTTTCTAGTTGGTTAGACTTAGATGATGATGAAGTCAGTCAAAGCAGGAGAATTACCCGTTGATCATCCTTGGTCACTAAATCCATCTATAGTTAACCTGAATGCCAGGGATGTGGGAAATTTTAGGCCAAATTTGATGGTGCTTCATGTGGCATCGTTTTTCCAGCAAAGGACATTTCCGTATGGTTAATTTTATTAGAGAGTCAGGAAGACTTTCTCCTACCATATTCTCCAGCTTTGGACATCTATCAATTTCTAATTTTTGCAGGGATGTGAGATGGAGAAGCCCCGTGCAGTCCAATATCTCCAGACTTGAGAACTCATATAGCCACAGAGACGCAAGGGAGGGAGGCAGCCAACCCTCTTTAGGGAAGGACTTGATGCCATCACATGGACCGCAAACAGTGAGATGGGTAAGCATATCCATGGATGACCATACTAGGTTGCTAAGTAGTTTATCACAATTCATGATGAAAACTGTTCTCAGGTTAGGTGGCATACCCCCTTCAGGAAATGACTCAATTTCTGGGCAGTTGGATATGACAAGATCTTCTAACTTTGGGAGAAGAGTACTCATCTGATTAGGCAATGACTTCAACTTGTCGGATCCCATAACATTGAAAGTAATCAAGTTGGGTGCAGGCAATCCTTTCCACCAGAATGATACAAAGTTGCGGCATTGGAAAATACTCAAAGAACACAGACTCTTAAATGACTCTGCCCCTGAAACCAAAAGAGATTCCATATTTTCACAGTTTACAAGTTGGAGATCTCTGAGATTTGGAAAGGTAGCCAATGGAAGAGATGTGAGTGAATCACAACTGCGTTTTATTGACAGTGCTTCCAGTAACTCATGTTTGTGTTGCGTCGGGAATTCCAGTTTTTTAAGATCCTGGATATCCAGAGTCTTCAATGAGTCCGGTAAACGACCACCCGGAAATGATATCGCTGACAAGCAATCCCATAATGTTAAAGACCGGAGACAAGTTGGTTGGATGTTAGTGATGGCCTTAATCATGGACTCAACCATTGAGCTTCCTTCTACTTTTATAGTTTCTACCAAGAGAGGAAACACATGCAGTGCTACTTTATTGCTTTTACGTATCTCCAAACTTTGAATGGCGGGAGCCATTGGGAGAGAAGAGACAAGCAGCTCGCAATTTGAAATCGCAAGTGTTTTCAGAGCAGGAAGGTGATTCGGCAAATTTCCCTCTAGTTTGGGGCAGTCACGTATGTAAAGACTTTTAAGCACAGGAAAAGCTTCTGAATGGAAGGAACTCCACACCTCCCAACAAGGCATGTCATAAATGGCCAGAGATTCAAGGGAGGGAAAGGGCGTCGCAGAAGGACAATCTTCATTCTTGTAAAAACCTTCATCAATAGTCTTCAGCCTATTCAAATTTGAAAGATGGAGGACCTTGATAGAAGGTAGTTGCCCAAGTGAAGGAAGCATACAACAGTTGTCACAATCACGCAAGGTTAGATCTGTCATATTGCAGTAGGAATAATTTCCCATCCAATCTGGAAATCTGGTTCCTTTATAACCTTTTATTTCCAACGATTCAATGTTAAAGTGAGGCTGTAACTTGCAAAGCACATCTATTTCAAGTTGGAAGTTGGTACTGTTGTTGTTGCATCTAGACCATTCCAACCGTAAACTATTAATGTGTTTTTTATCCATTATCCTTGCCTCCAATGCTTCATCACTTTGGGAAACATTCTCCAAGTTCCTAATTTCAAGCTGACCATGAAGATCTGAAAGTCCTCCCAATTCTCTGATCCCATTCTCTTCATGCTTGCCCACAACAAAGAAATCCAGATGTTGTAAATGATTTAATTTACCCATTCCTTTTGGCATCTCTTCTATACAAGTATAACAAATATCAAGATGACGCAAGTTAACAAGATTGTGCATGTCACTAGGCAACTTAGTCAGCTTTCTGCAATTAGACAACTTCAAAGTTTGCAGATTGTACAACTTACACAATGACTTTGGCAGTGTTTCTATACTTGAATGAGAGAGATCTAAATAGCGCAAATGGATTAATTTACCTATTGAATCAGGCATAGAATCCAGACTTCGGAAGTCATGAAATGATAAAACTCTCAAGTACATAAGCTTCGACACTATGATGCATTGTGCCTCCTGATTGTTGAATGGAGCAATATCAAAATTGATAATGGACAAGAAAGTTCTCAGAAATTTTACTCTACCGAAGAGATCAAAGTTGTCCAAGACTGAAGAATTGAATTTGGTAAATGACAAATGACGAGTCTTGCCATTGATTTTTGTTTCTTTCCCAAGTTCTTCTGATCTAAAATAAAAATCTCCACCGAGTGATGTCCCTAGATCATGCATGAGGTCATGCATCACAAAACATTTGCGATGAGGCAAACTACTTGTAATTGAACGTTGGAAAAATGATCTCGAAACCAAATCATCAAAATACTCCTGACCAACCTCTTCTAAAGTCCTACCTTTCCTTGGTTTCTTCAAAAGATCTTCAGCCATCCACAACAAGATTAATTCACTTTTTGTAAATTCGTAATCTTGGGGATACAACGAACAATAAACAAAGCATCGTTTTAAATGTGGGGGGAGATAATAGTAACTAAGTCTCAGTGCTGGAATAACTTTACACTCACTTTCAGAGAGTTCCCAAATGTCACTATTCAGAATATTATTCCAATCCCCAATATCATGCTTTCTTCTCAACATGCCTCCGAGCGACTGTGCTGCTAAAGGCAATCCGTTACACTTTTTAACAATCTCCTTTCCAATCTTTTCCAGTGTTGTTGTGTTCTTGTTAGATTCCGAGGAAAGACACGCGTGGTTCGCAAACACTGACCAGCAATCTTCATTCGACAATTGGTTTAGATGATAGGTTTGAACAGTTTGGACTACGGATGCTGTCTTTTCACTGCGGGTTGTCAGAAGAATTTTACTTCTCCTAATCCCACGTTGAAATGGTTTTTTAAGAAGACTCCAATCAACATAATCCTCTGTCCAAACATCATCCAAAACAATTAAGAATTTTTTATCTTCCAGTTTGTCCATCAAATCAAGATGAAGTAAATTCAGATCATTCAATTTACAAGGCTCTCGAGTAACAGCCTCTATTATAGTTTTTGTGACCTTCAGAATATCAAATTCTTCAGAAACACAAACCCATGCCTTAAAATCAAATATCTGCTTCAAATTGTCATCATTGTACACCAATTGGGCCAAAGTAGTTTTTCCAACCCCACCCATGCCCACAATAGGAATCACAGACACTTCTCCACCATCACTGTTGTCCTCCAACAACAACTTGATTATGGCCTTCGTGTCTTTCTCCCTACCATATATATGAAATCCATCTTCCAGAGATGTTGATGGAGCTTTCCATGACACATTCTCCACTGCACTCTCTTTCAAATCAAGACTTTTCTTGAGTGTTAAAACAGACTCTAATCTGACAACTATGTTTTCCAACTTACCAACGATCTTCTTATTGGAAAAGCGAGAAAACAAGTAGCTTACCTTCTTTGGGGTCGCAGCTTTGGTGGAAACTTGGTCAAGTAAGTCATCGGCTTCATAGACAGCATCTTTGAGATCATCGAGCCAGTGTTTGACATTAGAGTTTGTGATCTGTTTCTTCTCAGCATCATCAAGCACAGCTCCAACCACTCTCAGATTGGTCTCCAACTTTTGAAGCAAGTCCTTGCTAAGCTTCTTTCCACGGATCAAGCCAACAAACTCAGGTGAAGCCAACCTGTCGAAAAGCACATCAAGGAAAGCAGAGAGAAAGGCACCACTTACTACCACTGCTGCTGCCATTATCTCAAGAACAAAAGATTATCAGAGTAGAAAGACAAAGCCAAGGAATTGGTTACTAAGAACTGGATTTTGGTCTTGGTAAGGTGAGCTGATGTGATGAGATTTGGCTTAAGTCAAGTCTCATGTTCCCCACATGTTGCTTTCTTGATATTTCTATTTTGAATTTAGCTCCTCTAGACTAAAGACTCGAGAGATTTAAAAAGTGATGATATTTCTACCGTTAATTTAAAATGGATTATATTTCTAAAATGCTTTAATTAAAGTTTGTGATGGTCAGCTTTTTCACTTTAAATGTCACAGGATTATATATCAATATTTACACTAAAATGAAACATAATCAAATCACATCAATGTAAATTACAAAATATAAAAAATCAATCCAAAATTTCAAACCATATTTTAAAAAATGGTTCGAGATCACAATTTTACCTACAACTCCATTACAATTACGATTACTTCTAAATCAATTTAACTCAACAAAAAATATAATTGTGGCCACAAAAATATTTAACTAAATGAAAAAGATCAATTTAACAATAAAAAATAAAATGAAAAGAAAAAAGATAAGTGATCCGGTTTGGGTCACTGGTTGACCACAAACTTGACTGTGTCATTTCAAGTTGCTCTGGGTCAAAAGCGTAATTGATTGAAATTATAATTCGACCTAGTCCAACCATCAGGTCATGATTCGACCAATCGGATCGGCCAGGTTGATCCAAATTTTAAAACTCTGATTAAAAGAGAAAGAGAAAGAGAAAGAGAGAGAAAAGAGAAAAATTGTTTTTTTTTTTTTTATGTTTTTGATTTTTATGAATATGAAGGTAGAGGGTGGTATTTATAGGATAAGTAAAATATAAAAAGGGTAAGAAAGTAATTGAGGTAATTAGACTTTTTTAATAAAAGTAGGTAGAAACTAATTGAGGCAATATAACGTTTTAATAAAAATGAAAAGAAACTAATTGAAGCAATTAGATCATTTAAATAAAAACGAAAGGAAGATAAGTCTGATTAAAAAAATTTAAAATTGTAGCAGAAAAAAATCTGAAACATTATGTCGTCTGTCTATTAGTATTTCAAATTTAAATCTTTTAAAATACTCCAAAAAAAACACACAATAATCTCCCACGGATTTCAATAAATTCTTAAGTTAACCTCAAAATATATGAATAAAACATTTTAGTCCATAAAATAAAATTTTAAAAAATTAGTCTTTAACTTTAAAAGTCATTTATTATAATATTTTTTGCGTTATTTTCCATTGTCATTTTACAATAGTAAAAAATATTAAAGTAAAAGTCATTTTATAAAGTCAAATATTAAATTTTTTTAATCTTATTATTTTTGGGATAGTCAATTTGTTTATATCCAAAGTATTCTAGTCTTGTTTTGGATGGTTTTTGTTTATCTAAAAGTGCTTCTAGTTTAGAGATGAAAATAGCAAAAAATTAAAATATAAAAGATTTTTGTAATTAAAATAGAATATAAAAAGTGTAAATCCCATTAAAAAAATATAAAATTTCTTCTCAATATCATTTTTATTTCTCTTTCCATTTACACTCTATTGTTTTGTTTGTTCGGAGAAAAAGGGAACAAAAAATAAATTAATAAACAATAAAATAAAATAAAATTCATATTTTTATACTCTACTCCGATTTAAAAAATTCATCTCATTTCATTTTTTTAGACTCCAGGAAACGTTACCTAAGGAAATTGTTCCTCAACCAACTCTTGGTTTGAAAAATCTTGATTTGAAAATCACCGACGACAATGAGGCTTAACATAAAAAGGTCAGAATAAACTCAAAGAAATAAAACACATTTTTCTCCGTTGAATGCTCTGGATATAGAAAAATCAACTATACCAAAATACATTTAAATATATTTTGCGTCTACGTATTTTACCATTTTTTTTTTTTGTCTCAACAAATTTGTGTCTTTTTTATTTTAATTTCTGTAAGATATTTTATTCATTTTTAATACCTATAAATTTGTACTTTTAATTTTGGTTCCTATAAATATGGATTTATAGGACTATATATAAAAAATAAATAAAATTTAAAAAGAATTAAAATTAAAAAAAATACAGACTTACAAAGATTAAAATGAATAAAAAAAAAACTTACAAGACCAAAATTAGAAAAATGATAACTTACATAAACTAAAATTAGAAAAGTTAACTTATAAAATCAAAAATAAAAAAATGTTAACTTATAAATATCAAAAATATATTTAAACTACCAAAATTTATAAACAAAATTATTTTAGTATGTAAAAAAATCTCATATCACTTTAAACTTTAAAGTTAAGATTAAGAGAAAATTTTATAAACATTTTTTTTCTCAACCTACCAAGACTTTATTTAATAATAAAAAAATCATAACTAGTCACATAAATTCAAAGCGGAAAGTATCTCAAATGTAGTCTAACCATATCAAAGAACTTGACGGCAGAACAAAAATGTAAAACTCAAATAGTCTTTTTTGATAGAGAAACTCAAATAATCTTAAGTACTAATTTAAGAGTTTATTTCAATTTACTATACCAAATATAGGAACCCTCGAACTATTTTTCTTCTTTCCTTAAGCAACAGTGTTCAAACACAAAAGAAAAATTAGAAAGAAAAACTAGTATAAAATAAGTATTAGTACATGATTGAAAATATTAGTTTAAACAAATAATTTTTTTTGAAAAAATTTCTTTAAAACTATTAATAATAAAAGAATGAATTATTTTTAAAAATAAATTTAACTAAATAAAGATCTTTTCTATTAATTTTATTTGTCAGCTTAAAAAATAACGCATAAATTAGAAATATGATTAATTGTTGTATTCATATTAAAATTATTTTAATTTTAATATAATATTTCTATTACTTTTCTTATATTTATTATGAAGTATAAAATATTTAAAAATTAAACAAAATAATTTCATAATAGAAATAAAATAATTAATATTATAAAAGACATGCATTATTATCCGTAAGTCTTTTATCATTACAAAATAAAAGACACGCATTAAATAAACTTATTAATGATATAAGACATGCATCTAATTTCATGAGGTTAGTTAAGTGGAATCAGATATAGTCTTGCATTTAACTAATTGAAGGTTTAAGTTTATATATTAAGGATAAAATAGGAAGAAAATATAAAAATAGAAGATAATATTTAAAAAAATGTTAATTCAAGTAATCTTTTAAAAAATGTTAAAAGCTATTAAAAAAATTTGTTTACTAAATAATTAAACAAGTTTTTCAACTAATAAAAAAAATTCAAAGTTAACTGAAATGTCTTATACAACATATCCTTAAACTATATTGAAAAATGCTAAGCAACATCCTTAAGCACTGACTAAGAAACTATAAATTAATTTTTTTATTAGAAAATATAACAGAACATTCCTTTATGAATCTAACTAGATTTTCAACTTGTGTTGTAATTGTGACACAAGTGATAGTGGTTTGTGTTCCTTAACCAAATGATTCAAGATTTGGATCCTGGCTTACCCTTAGATATAGAATAAACTTTGTTAGAAAGGGAATAACAAAATGAGATTAAAAAATTAATAAGCCAAAAGAAAGAATTATGATTGATAATAATAATAATAATAATTGTTTGATGTATATCTTTATGAAATTTCTTGGTCATGATCATCTTTCATATCTTATCTATACAAAAATTTTATTGTTAGTTAAGTAAAAAAATAGTGAGATTATCTCAAACAACAATGCTAAAATGAGAGAGAAAGAAAATTTAAGTCAAGAAAAAAATGGTGAGCAAATGAAAAGGTTTTATTATATTTAAAAAATATGTTTTTTCTCTTATCATATTTAATTAATATAATTTCTATAAAATATCTTTTTATTTTAAATCAACTGTTATTATGAAGATAAGTTTTATTAATAGTTGAAATAGATTTAACTGAACTTTATATCAACGACTATTATACAGTTAAAATCTCAATCCAACGACTCATAAAAATTTAAATATTCTTTACATATAATATAAATAGATATAACTATAATAATAAAAACTTTTTTATTTATTTGTTAAAGTCTTGAAGATATTTATCCTCTAACTTATTTTTTCTCCCTACAATTATTTTTCTCTTTTGTACTACCAAACAAACCTTACAAGAGTACTGACTTAGTAGAATCCACTTAAGTATCATGTCTTCTCTACATATTTGTTAGAGTTTTGTTAATAAAAAAAATGTTATTTTAATTTTTAATCAATATTCTTAAAACAAAGATGAAATACACTTTATAAAAGTACTCCATTTTATTTATTTTATGAATAATGAGTATTAAAGTGTATTTCACTAAAAAAATCAAAAATGAAATACACTAAATTTTTTAATAAGATGAAGTAAAAGAAATGAAAAGTATTATATTTAATTTTCATAAATTGTAATAAAAGAAATAAATAAAACATGAAAGATCTTTACTCCTCATTCAATTATTTGAGTCAGACTTGCGTGAACGCTGGATTCTGAATCTGTAACAGCAGTCTCGGTTCGATTGGCATGTAAGGTACGCCCACCAATCAGTAACTGACACGTGTCTTATCATTGATGTAGCTACCATGCACAACACGAGAAGGCTTTAAGTGGTTGGTATTGCAAATATTCATTCGACACGTGACGTTACCTGATTGGATGACCTTGCTACTACTCACGGGAAGAGCCTTGGTCTTGGGAAAAAAATAAAATATTATTATTTTAAAAAAACTTACAAAAATATAGTCGTTTTGAACTAATTTATGGATGTATAACATTCAGTCGCGGAGCGTTACAAGTCGCACAGTACCACATGTGCAACAAGTGCTGAGTCAAGCCCCATATAGGCGTCGTAAGTAACTTCTCATACAGGCGCCACTTTATACTTGTATCGCTTTGCTGGAGCGCGACTTCGTCTCTATATGTTAGATAATTATCGACCAGCTGACCATAAATTAAATATTTGCATGAGAAAATGTATGTGCCTGCAAAACATAATAAAGTATAATCATTTCTCTTTAACCGCATGCGGGAATATTGTTCGTTAAGCTCACACACTCACTCACAGGATCCCAAAAGAATCGCGTAGGTTAGAAAGAGACTGGTATAGACTATAGAGTATTTTTAATTTAACAGAGAAAAAATGCGCGCGTGTTATGATTTGTGCAATGACAAGGAAATGAAATCCGTAAGAAAAAGAAAGAGACCACATCTTCTGCAGTGGCATTAGCAGCAACGAAACCACACGAACTTTGCTCCACAATCTGCACAGTGCACAACAACAATATCATTATTATAAACAGTACTAATTAATAGTTAAATAATTCATTTCACCACAAAAGATAAAATAAAACAAAAATATATATAGCATCAGCGATTAAGATCGAATAAGGAAAGCTTAAAAAAATAAACCTATATAATTAATTAATCTGAGAAAACAAAAGAAAAGTACCACTACCATTTATATATGCTATAAGTGTAAACGATGAATATGAAACTATCAATGAGTTCGGCAAAAAATTAAATTAAATATAATTTAATTATTTAATTAGGCAAATGGTGCAATTTCAGCAAAATTTGGCAAAATGGGGTCACCAAACACGTCCTGCCTAGGCGTGTTTAAACACGCCCAAGCTAGGCGTGTTTAAACACTCCCTGGCAAGGCTTGTTTGGCCCCCTTTTGCCTATATATGCCCCTGATAATGTCATTTGGTCCATTGCGCCTTCTGTCTAAAAATCGCTCTGCCTTCTCTCTAAAGCTTGGGTCTTGATATCCTCTGAAGCGAAGCCCTGTCGAATTCGAAGCGTTGCTGACAAGTAAGTCGAGTTAACTGATTGTGCTTTGTATTTAGTTTGTTGTATTATTAAATTAGAAAATTGTTAGGATCATATGAACTTGTTAGCGACATATATACTAGGTTAGTGACTACGGAT
>PYAF01004140.1:531017-549595 GCA_007407185.1 Glycine tomentella | reverse complement strand
AAAAAAATTGTTATTTATAATATTCTTATCCAATTTGATTAGGACTATTCATGTACAAGATATGTGCAATCTTTAAAAACAAAGATTCAATCATTTTTAAATTTATAAACTGACAAATAAAGAGATGATCAATTTAAAAGAGAATATTCTAAAAGGCATCTTGGACGCTTAGTTTATAAATACAACTTTTAGACACCTTTTTTTTTTTTAAAAAAAAAAATGTAAATCCATGTTTTGGATAGTGTTTCAAAATGCTTATAGCGTTGGACGAGCTGGATTTTTTTTTTTTTTCCAGAAAAGATAGTTTGTCTTTCAAAATGGTTTTTTTTAAATAAATTATGTGTAAGCAAAATCTTTTGAACATATTACCCATGTCATACACTATTAGTTAATTCACAGATTTTAAAAAAGTGTTATTATCAAAAAGTTTATGATATCATGTGTGTTTTATATTTTTATTTCTTATATATATTTATAAATTATTACATTGCTTAAGATTATATAGGAAAAATAAATTTAATTAAATAGAATATTCAGTAACTATTCAAGTATATAAATATAATTATCAACTTGTATAACAGAGATATACTATTATCTTTTTTTTTTTAGAAAATATTACTATTAGCTTAAAAATGACTTATATATATATATATTTTAAATTACTTTTTTGGTGAAATATTTCAAATTACTTTGTATCACAATTATTATATATCTTAAATATTTATTTATTTGAAAAAAATAGAAATAAAAACAAAACTTAAAATTGAGAGCAATTCAGACAGATTAAATCATATTTAACCTCATACCAAATTTAATTACTGTACCATAATAAAGTGTACCTGGTTCTTTTAGTAATAATGTAAATAGTGATGAATCGCATGTATACCTTCTAAAACCAAATACCCATACATGTACCATATACCTAGTAAGTTAGAGATAGAATGCAAGGCTTGTATTATTCACCCTCATGTATATTTATTATCAATCTTTGGTGGAAATTTTAAGGAGTGACAGGTTAATATTAGCTTTTAACCATCAATGGAAAACTGGAAAAAAGAAAAGGCTGGCACTCACAACCAGTTATTTGTCAATAGGAAAGGAAGCTTGGGCCTAATTGAAGGATGTTGTGGAAAATTTAGTGCCTCTTTGATTTCAGAAACTTCATTTTTTTCCAATACTTACAAAAATATTATCTTATTTTTACCTCATGTCATGTTTTGAAGGATGTGTTTTGCTACAAAGTACTGATACTTTAATTTGCTTCATGCACCTGTATCAGATACCAATATATTGATATATTATGTGAAGTGGCCAACTCTTTTAAAAATAATGAAAATCAAATATAGTGACATGTAACATATAAGTAAGTATATATAATATAGAAATATAAAAAGTACTATTTCTTGATGAACCAAATATGAAAATTGTTCTCTTTATAGATAATTTCAAGAAAGAAATGAGATTGATCATTGTTAGTATCAATCTTATATGTAAACAATACTAAAAAAATATTTACAATTTTTTGTTTTTGTTTTTAGTAATGTCTAAGAAGTATATATGTGCTACAATTTACAGAATTGCAATTGTATATTTATTATGTTTTTATCAATTTTTACATATCTACATATCTATGATATATTTTTAGAACAATCATACCACTATTAATTTATAAAACAGGGGATAAGAGGTAAGCTGAAATCATCCTATCCTTATGAAGTTCACTTGGTACACCTTTTCATCCTTCACATTGTACCCAATGAAAGATTAACAATTAAAAATTCAGCTATTGAGAAAGTGTCAATTTCACGTCAATTAAATCAAAAGTTACATATAGCTCTTGTTCAAATTTGAATTTAGATCCTTCTATTTCAATTAATGGAATTGAAGCAAGCGAAATTCAATCTGAACAGAACTACAAGTGATATTGCTGATGTTCGTGCTTCTGTTGAATCGCTCAATAAGAAGTTAGAGAAAGAAAGACTATTACTTGAGAAGACTCGTGAGAGGTTAACCCAGAACTCTTCAAAGATATGTTCTCTTGAGGAAGAGCTAAACCAGACAAAACTAAAACTGCTAGTGGAAAAAGATGCCGGTTCGGATAACCATTCAGATATAACAAGAGAACTTCAGCGACTGAGTTCTGAGGCAGAGCATTACAAGAACATGGGAGAAGCTGCTAAATCAGAAGTCATGAAAGCAATGTCTGAGATTGAACAGACAAAAGCTGTGTAAAAACTGCTGAAATCAGGTTGGTTGCTGCTCGAAAAATGAAGGAAGCGGCTAGAGCAGCTGAAGCTGCCGCCCTTGCAGAAATCAAAGCTTTATCTCATCAAGAGAATTCACCTGGAGATTTGTGGAAAAGCTTGATGGAGTTACCCTTTCCTTTGAAGAGTATACTGCTCTAACCTGCAAGGTGCGAGAGGCCGAGGAACAATTGAAGAAGAGAGTTGTAGATGCTATGCTTCTAGTTGATGAAGCAAATGTATCTAAAATGGACATTTTGAAAAAGGTTGAGGAAGCCACAGAAGAAGTTAAAACTAGCAAGAAGGCCCTTCAGGAAGCTCTTGAAAGGGTAGAGGCTGCGAATCAAGAAAACTAGCAGTTGAAGAGGCATTAAGGAAGTGGCGATTGGAGGGTCACAAACGGCGGTCCTCCATACATAACTCTACCAAGTTTAAAAATGCTTACCCTTCTCACCATCATAAGGATTCTTGGTTACTCGATGTCAATGGGTCTAATCTGGTAAATGATGAGGCCAAGCCGGATCTGAAGCCAACACTGTCCATAGGACAAATATTGAGCAGGAAGTTGATGATGCCAGAAGAGTCTGAAGCCGGTGAGATGCATAGAGAAAGAAGCTCGATGAAACGGAAGTTGTCTCTTGGCTGGATGCTAGGCAAACAAAACGCGGATACATCCTTTGACAGGCAAGCTGAGAAGGAAAATGGTCAGAAGCCTTTTTCTGCAAAGAGAAAGAAATTTGGATTTGGCCGATTCTCCCTTCTATTGACAAAACAACAAAAGAAGAAGAGGGCAAGAGGCCAACACTGAACTTGAGGTGAATAATGGCTTGCTTTTGTGCTGACAAAACAATGAGACTATATTTGCATCTTTTTATCTTTTCTCATCTCATCCTCTTATTGTGCTGGACTAAATTTCTTGTTTGTTGTTTAATTTACCTTGCATGTATGTTAACTAAATCACTTGTGATTTGTCGTACTACTTGTAGAGGTAATTTATAATTCTCATATGTATGAGGTTGCTCTATCTATTCTTTCAATGCTTATACATATATTTGGCATGTTGGCTTTACCTTGGTTAGTGTGATACATGGTAAAATCTCCTTGGTATATGGTAAGTGTTAAAGGCTGGGATTACTTTCAATGGTAACTTTTTATTCACATGAATTCTAAGATTGAATCCAATACCAAGTTTAAATGACCAAAGCTGTCTGCTCGAATTTTGGTATTGTGAATTTCATCAAATGAGGTGAAAATGTTGACCAAAGCTCAGTATATAACAACTTGAACGTGGGGATAAAATTGCAGAAAATCATTTTACTGTAGCGCCCTATGCATGTGCCTTGAAACTTTTCATGAAAAATAAGGATCGAGGTTACTTTTCTACCTTTTCTATTTTAGTTGAAGAAATAATGAATGCTCTCCCAATATGGATATTTAGTGCCTATTTATTTTGGGAGAAATTTAGAATTTTTTAATGCATTCCTTTTATTAACAAACTTGAAAAATAAAAAGAAATGTATGTTCAAATTTAAGATTAACTATGAAAATTTGTTAAAAGGAAAACATTAGTTAAAAGAGTAATATCCAACTAAACTAAGGAGAAAAAAAACTTAGTATTGTCAAATTTGAGTAATGAATATATATTTGTATTAAATATTCAATAAAAATTGTTATTTATAATATTCTTGTCCAATTTCATTAGGACTATTCATGTACAAGATATGTGCAATCTTTAACAACAAAAATTCAATCATTTTCAAATTTATAAACTGACAATTATGTTGGTATGTTTTTTCGTAGCCTTGAGAGTTCTTATATGCGCATATAGGAGTATCTCCGGATAATGGGGTATGTAATTTTTTATAATTAAAATTTACTTATATTTAATATTGGTATCTAAGATTTTTTCTTTCTTTCTTATATTAAGATTGAATTGGGTAAAAACATTTTCAGCATAGTTAAAGCAATAAGTGCATAAAGAGATGTTCAATTTAAAAGAGAATATTCTAAAAGGCATCTTGGACGCTTAGTTTATAAATACAACTTTTAGACACTTTTTTTTTTTTAAATGTAAATCCATATTTTGGATACTGTTTAAAAATGCTTATAGCGTTGGACGAGCTGGATTTTTTTCTTTTCAGAAAGATAGTTTGTCTTTCAAAATGGTTTTTTTTTTTTTTTTAATAAAATATGTGTAAGCAAAATCTTTTGAACATATAATTACCCATGTAATACACTGTTAGTTAATTCACAATTTTTTTTAAAAATATTATTATCAAAAAATTTATGATACCATCTATGTTTATATTTTTATTTCTTATATATATATTTATAAGTTATTACATTACTTAAAATTTTTAGGAAAAATAAATTTAATTAAATATAATATTCAGTAACTATTCAAGTATATATATATAAATATAATTATCAACTTGTATAATAGAGTATTATTAGCTTCTTTTTTTTTTATAGAAAATATTACTATTAGCTTAAAAATGACTTATATATATATATATTTTAAATTACTTTTTTTGGTGAAATATTTTAAATTACTTTGTATCACAATTATTATATATCTTCAATATTTATTTATTTGAAAAAATAGAAATAAAAATAAAACTTAAAATTGAGATCAATTCAGACAGATTAAATCATATTTAACCTCATACCAAATTTACTGTACCATAATAAAGTGTACCTGGTTCTTGTAGTAATAATGTAAATAGTGATGAACCGCATGTATACCTTCTAAAACCAAATACCCATACATGTACCTGATACCTAGTAAGTTAGAGATAGAATGCAACGCTTGAATTGTTCACTCTCATGTATATTAATTTATCAATCTTTGGTGGAAATTTTCATGTATATTAATTTATCAATCTTTGGTGGAAATTTTAAGGAGTGACAGGTTAATATTAGCTTTTAACCATCAATGGAAAACTGGAAAAAAGAAAGGGCTGACACTCACAACCAGTTATTTGTCAATAGGAAAGGAAGCTTGGGCCTAATTGAAGGATGTTGTGGAAAATTTAGTGCCTCTTTGATTTCAGAAACTTCATTTTTTTCCAATACTTACAAAAATACTATCTTATTTTTACCTCATGTCATGTTTTGAAGGATGTGTTTTGCTACAAAGTACTGATACTTTAATTTGCTTCATGCACCTATATCTGATACCAATATATTGATATATTTCACTGATACATATATGTGAAGTGGCTAAATCTTTTAAAAATAATGAAAATCAAATATAGTGACATGTAACATATACGTAAGTATATATAATATAGAAATATAAAAAGTACTATTTCTTGATGAACCAAATATGAAAATTGTTCTCTTTATAGATAATTTCAAGAAAGAAATGAGATCGATCATTGATAGTATCATTCTTATTTGTAAACAATACTCAAAAAATATTTACAATTTTTTGTTTTTGTTTTTAGTAATGTCTAAGAAGTATACATGTGCTTCAATTTACAGAATTGCATTTGTATATTTATTATGCTATTATCAATTTTTACATATCTACATATCTATCATACATTTTTAGAACAAGCATACCACTATTAATTTATAAAACAGGGGATAAAAGGTAAGCTGAAATCATCCTATCCTTATGAAGTTCACTTGGTACACCTTTTCATCCTTCACATTGTACCCTATGAAAAATCTAACAATTAAAAATTCAGCTATTGAGAAAGTGTCAATTTCACGTCAATTAAATCAAAAGTTACATATAGCTCTTGTTCAAATTTGAATTTAGATCCAGGTGCAGGTACAGTTTCTCCAGGCCAATCTAGCATATCTGAAAAACAAAAATAAGTTTCCCAGTGTCATGAATTTCACTGCCTCAATAAACTTATGGAGAAATTAAGTTAGAATATAACAACACTTATGTGTAATATTTTTTCGGGGAATCATTATATTTAAATATTAACCAATGTTGTTACATACCTATATCGTTACTTATTCGAAGCTAGGGGTTAAGCAGCATACTTCAGTCAATTTTTGATTTAGATGATATCACATGTTGCCTTTGATAATTTGTTGTTTCTATGTAGATTCAGTAACATATAGACAACGTCAATTTCCATTTCAGAATCAATTGGATTTAGTAAATCATACACTAGAGACAGAAAAACGTAAGCATGCTGTTTCAACATAGCAACTTACATGTGGTTGGATCGAATGGTAGAGGTTAGTCCCTCGTAACGTAATGAAACAAGGTTCGAATTCTTGTGGATAGACATGTGCATACTTAGTGTCACCTTGTACCTCAAACAGTATTGTGTCCGACGGAGAATACCTGTTGGGGATCCACGAAGAAAAACAATCTCATCAAGTATCATGATAAGCAACAAATCCAAGACTAGTTGCAATGCAGTAACTAAGTTAAACGTAAAAGGAGAAAGACATGAAATGAAACATATCCTTGACAGAAATAGTTTTCTAGTTGGTTAGACTTAGATGATGATGAAGTAGGTCAAAGCAGGAGAATTACCTATTGATCATCCTTGGTCACTAAATCCATCTACCGTCAACCTGAATGGCAGGGATGTGTGAAATTTTAGGCCAAATTAGAGGGTGCTTCATGCGGCATCCTTTTTCCAGCAAAGGACATGCCCGTATGGTTAATTTTATTAGAGAGACAGGAAGACTTTCTCCTACCATATTCTCCAGCTTTCGACAGTTAAAAATGACTAATTTTTGCAGGGATGTGAGATGGAGAAGCCCTGTGCAGTCCAACATCTCCAGACTTGAGAAGCTAGTTAGAGACAGAGACGTAAGGGAGGGAGGCAGCAAACCCTCCTTAGGGAAGGATTTGATGCCATCACATGGACCGTTAACATAGAGATGGGTAAGCTTGTCCATGGACGGCCATGCTAGGCCGCTAAGTAGTTTCTCACAATTCTTGATCGAAACTGTTGTCAGGTTAGGAGGCATACCCCCTTCAGGAAACGACTCAATTTCTCGGCAGTTGGACATTTCAAGATGTTCTAACTTTGGGAGAAGAGTACTCATCTGATAAGGCAATGACTTCAACTTGTCAGAGCCCGTAACTTTTAAAGTAATCAAGTTGGGCAGAGGCAATCCTTCTCTCCAGAATGATACAAAGTTGGGGCATCGCAAAATAATCAAGGAACACAGACTCTTAAATGACTCTACCCCTGAAACCAAAAGAGATTCCATATTTTCACAGTTTTCAAGTAGGAGATCTCTGAGATTTGGAAAGGTAACCAATGGAAGAGATGTGAGTGAATCACAACTGCGTTTTATTGACAGTGTTTCCAGTAACTCATGTTTGTGTTGCGTCGGGAATTCCAGTTTTTTAAGATCCTGGATATGCAGATTCTTCAGCGAGTCAGGTAAACGACCCCCAGGAAATGATATGGCTGACGAACAATCCCATAATGTTAAAGACCGGAGACAAGTTGGTTGGATGTTAGTGATCGCCACGATCATGGACTCCACCATTGGGCTTCCTTCTACTTTTATAGTTTCTACCAAGACAGGAAACACATGCAGTGCTACTTTATTGCTTTTACGTATCTCCAATGTTTGAATGGTGGTAGCTGTTGGGAGAGAAGAGACAAGCAACTCGCAATTTGTAATCTCAAGTGTTTTCAGAGAAGGAAGGTGATTCGGCAAATTTCCCTCTAGTTTGGGGCAGTCACGTATGTAAAGACTTTTAAGCACAGGAAATGCTTCTGAAGGGAAGGAACTCCACACCTCCCAACAAGGCATGTCATAAATGCCCAGATATTCAAGGGAGGGAAAGGGCGTGGCAGAAGGACAATCTTCATTCTTGTAAAAACCTTCATCGATAGTCTTCAGCCTTTTCAAATTTGAAAGAAGGAGGTCCTTGAGAGAAGGTAGTTTCCCAAGTGAAGGAAGCATACTACAGTTGTCACAATCATGCAAGGTTAGATGTGTCATATTGCAGTAGGAATAATTTCCCATCCAATCTGGAAATCTGGTTCCTTTATAACCTTTTATTACCAACGATTCAATGTTAAGTTGAGGCTGTAACTTGCAAAGCACATCTATTTCAAGTTGGAAGTTGGTACTGTTGTTGTTACATCTAGACCATTCCAACCGTAAACTATTAATGTGTTTTTTATCTATTATTCTTGCCTCCAATGCTTCATCACCTTGGGAAACATTCTCCAAGTTCCTAATTTCAAGCTGACCATGAAGATTTGAAAGTCCTCCCAATTCCTTGATCCCATTCTCTTCATGATTGCCCACAACAAAGAAATCCAGATGTTGTAAATTATTTAATTTACCCATTCCTCTTGGCATCTCTTTTATAGGAGTAAGATGTATATCAAGATGACGCAAGTTAACAAGATTGTGCATGTCACTAGGCAACTTAGTCACCTTTCTGCAATTAGACAACTTCAAAGTTTGCAAATTGTACAACTTACACAATGACTTTGGCAGTGTTTCTATACTTGATTGAGAGAGATCTAAATAGCGCAAATGGATCAATTTACCTATTGACTTAGGCAAAGAATCCAGACTTCGGAAGTCATGAAATGATAAAACTCTCACGTACAAAAGCTTCGACACTATGATGCATTGTGCCTCCTGATTGTTGAATGGAGCAACTTCAAAATTGATAATGGACAAGAAAGTTCTCAGAAATTTTACTCTACCAAAAACATCAAAGTTGTCCAAGAATGAAGAATTGAATTTGGTAAATGACAAATGACGAGTCTTGACATTGATCTTTGTTTCTTTCCCAAGTTCTTCTGATCTAAAATAAAAATCTCCACCAAGTGATGTCGCTAGATCATGCATGAGGTCATGCATCACAAAACATTTGCGATGAGGCAAACTACTTGTACTTGAACGTTGGAAAAATGATCTCGACACCAAATCATCAAAATACTCCTGACCAACCTCTTCTAAAGTCCTACCTTTCCTTGGTTTCTTCAAAAGATCTTCAGCCATCCACAACAAGATTAATTCATTTTTTGTAAATTGGTAATCTTGGGGATACAACGAACAATAAACAAAGCACCGTTTTAAATGTGGAGGGAGATAATGGTAACTAAGTCTCAGAGCTGGAATAACTTTACACTCACTTTCAGAAAGTTCCCAAATGTCACTATTCAGAATATTATTCCAATCCCCAATATCATGCTTTCTTCTCAACATCCCTCCCAGCGACTGTGCTGCTAAAGGCAATCCGTTACACTTTTTAACAATCTCCTTTCCAATTTTTTCTAGTGCGGTTGTGTTTTCGTTAGATTCCAAGGAAAGACAAGCATGGTTCGCAAACACTGACCAGCAATCCTCATTCGACAATTGGTTCAGATGATAGGTTTGAATAGTTTGGACTACCGATGCAGTCTTTTCACTGCGGGTTGTTAGAAGAATTTTACTTCTTCTGGTCCCAAGTTGAAATGGTTTTTTAAGAAGACTCCAATCAACATAATCCTCTATCCAAACATCATCCAAGACAATTAAAAAATTTTTATCTTTCAATTTGTCCATCAAATCAAGATGAAGTAAATTCAGAGCATTCAATTTACAAGGCTCTCGAGTAACAGCCTCTATTATAGTTTTTGTGACCTTCAGAACATCAAATTCTTCAGAAACACAAACCCATGCCTTAAAATCAAATATCTGCTTCAAATTATCATCGTTGTACACCAATTGGGCCAAAGTTGTTTTTCCAACCCCACCCATGCCCACAATAGGAATCACAGACACTTCTCCACCATCACTGTTATCCTCCAACAACAACTTGATTATGGCCTGCTTGTCTTTCTCCCTACCGTATATATGATATTTATCTTCCAAAGATGTTGATGGAGCTTTCCATGACACATTCTCCACTGCACTCTCTTTCAAATCAAGACTTTTCTTGAGTCTTAAAACAGACTCTAATCTGACAACTATGTTTTCCAACTTACTAACGATCTCCCTATTGGAAAAGCGAGAAAACAAGTAGCTTACCTTCTGGGTCGCAGCTTTGGTGGAAACTTCGTCGAGTAAATCATCGGCCTCATAGACAGCATCTTTGAGATCATTGAGCCAGTGTTGGACATTGGAGTTTGTGATCTGTTTCTTCTCAGCATCATCAAGCACAGCTCCAACCACTCTCAGAGTGGTCTCCAACTTTTGAAGCAACTCCTTGCTGAGCTTCTTTCCACGGATCAAGCCAACAAACTCAGGTGAAGCCAACCTGTCGAAAACCACATCAAGGAAAGCAGAGAGAAGGGCACCACCTACCACTGCTGCTGCCATTATCTCAACAACAAAAGATTATCAGACTAGAAAGGGAAAGCCAAGGAATTGGTTACTATGAATTGATGTGATGATATTTGGCTTAAACCAACTCTCTTCACTTTCACTTGTTCTACTGCGCAAGACAAAAGTATGATTATTTATTTATTTATTATTATGGCGGTGGCGGTGGCGGTGGGTAACTTATGTCGTGGCCTGGATGCTTTTTCGTAGTCTCTTTCCTTTTGTTCGACACATGTTGCTTCTTCATATTTCTATTTTGAACTTAGCTCCTCTAAAGTAAAGACTCGAGATTTAAAAATTGATGATATCTCTACTGTTAATTTAAAATGGATTATATGTCTAAAACGCTTTAATTAATATATATGAACCACGATATCAGACGAATATATAATATTTGATTAATATAAATCTCAATTTAATATCCAACTCATAAAACTTAACAACAACTCATAAAACCCACGGACTTCAATAAATTCTTAAGTTAGCCTCAAAATTATGAATAAAACATTTTAGTCCATAAAATAAAATAAAAAAAAACTTTTTTAGTCTTTAACTTTAAAAGTCATTTACTTTAATATTTTTTGCGTTATTTTTCATTGCCATTTTGCAATAATAAAAATGATTACAGCAAAAGTCATTTTATAAAGTCAAAGGTTACTTTTTTTATAATAATTAGCATTATTATTATAATGATAAAATATGATTAAACTAAGTTGTAAATTTTTTTTACATTATTATTACTATATTACTTCTTTTTTATTTATTAATACTTCTATAGCCCTATTTGTTTTACATATAATATAAATATATATAGCTCTAATAATAAATACTTTTTAATTTGTTTGTTAAAGTCTTAAAGATATTTATCCTCTAACTTATTTTTTTCTCACTATTATTTTTTATCTTTTGTACTACCAAACAAAACCCTATAAGAGTATTGTTTTAGTAGAATCCACTTAAGTATCATCTCTTCTCCTAAATATTTGTAATAGTCTTGTTAATAGAAATTTATTTAAAATTTTTTAATCAATACTTTTAGAATATCTTTAGTAGTAGATTCTAAACTGAGATCTTAGATCATTTTTTAGTAAATTTCATAGTGCCAAATAGAATTTAAGATCTCTCAAGATCTCTTTCATTTTATTCTTTAATGATAGATCTCTTTTTGAGATCTTAGAGATAGAGAAGGAGGAAAAAAATATTCTTTTTTGAACAATGTGCATATCTTAAACATTCTTCTACCAAAACTCATTCTCCATGTTGGAAATCTCTATATCTCTTTTAGTGGGAGATCTAGTGAATACCATATCTTGAGCTTAAGATCCGGATCTTGCATTACAATTGCTCTTAAAACAAAGATGAAATAGACTTTATAAAAGTACTCCATTTAATTTATTTTATGAATACATAGTATTAAAGTGTATTTCACTATAAAAAATTCAAAAAATGAAATCCAATAAATTTTTTAATAAGATGAAGTAAAATAAATGAAAAATATATATTTAATTTTCATAAATTTAGTAATAAAAGAAATGAAAAAAAATGAAAAATCTTTACTCATTCAATGGATTCTAAATATGGAACAATGATTTTCGTCCGATCGACATGTAAGGTACGACTACCAATCAGTAACTGACACATGTCTTATCAGTGAGGCAGCTGCCATCTGTATATGCAACGCAACACAGGAAGGCTTTAAGAGTATCTCCAATGGGAGTGCTTGTAGGGTTTCTTAAATTGAAGAACTCGTTCCTTGAAAAGCTTCAGAGTTCGAGGTTGCTGACGTGGAGGAACCGTTTTGTCAAAACTCAAACGCATTCCTTATATAAGAGCATCTCCAATGGGAGATACCCAATTGGGTTTCTTAACCAATTTTTTGTGGCCCCCGCATTACTTTTTGTGGTCCCCACAACACCATGTCACTCCTGAGAAACTCATTCAATATTTTACTCCAATGCAAGAAATCATAATGAACTCAAAAAAATTCACATATGTATATTTTTTTTAATAAAACTTAACATTTTTTCAATTTTCATAACTATAAAACATAACATTTTTTAAACAGTCATATTTGTGCAGTTGCTTTTATTTCAAATTATTAACTTTTTTGTTAAACTGTCATATTTTGTGTCGTTGCTTTTATTTTTACATTAATTTTTTTAAACGGTCATATGGTTGCCTTTCTTTTCAACTTATTAAGAAAATTTAACAAATCACTTCATTTTTTTTTCTCCCTCAAAACTCACGCATGAGAGTGATGCGTGAGTGATGCGTGAGTTTTGAGGGAGAAAAAAAATGAAGTGATTTGTTAAATTTTTAATAAGTTGAAAAGAAAGGCAATCATATGACCATTTAAAAAAAAATAAGTTGAAATAAAAGTAACGTCCAAAATATGACAGTTTAACAATTTTTTTTAATAAGTTGAAATAAAAGTAACTGCACAAATATGACCGTTCAAAAAATGTTAAGTTTTATATTTATGAAAATTGAAAAAATGTTAAATTTTATTTAAAAAAAATATATATATAAGTGGATTTTGTTGAGTTCATTGTGGTTTCCCTGTATTAAAAACAAAATATTGAGTGACGTCAGTAGGAGTGATATGAAGTTATAGGAACCACAAAAAGTGCTGTGGGGACAACAAAAAGTTGGTTAAGAAACTCAATTGAGTATTTTCAATTGGAGATGCTTTAATTGGCAAATAATGTGAGTATTCATTCGTCATGTGGCGCTAACTGATTGGATGACCTTACTACTACTCACATGAAGAGCCTTCGCCTTGTTAGGTGTTGAACCAATGTTTGGCACACCATCATTTTCATATCATTGTCCCTAATTCTCACCAATTCCGCACCCAAAAGTTTTTTGTCACATTTTAACAAGAGGAACTGTTACTAAGATTTAATAAAAGACCAAAAAGTTTGTTTGATAAACTATGCTGTATTTTTAACAATTTTAATATACTATTATTATATTTTATTTAATATACGAGAATATTTCTATATTTTAAACTCATGCATTAAGTATAAATTAATTTTATGTTATCATTTAATATATATTATTATTAATATAATTTTTAAGATAATTATTATAATTATTTTACATAATAAAATATGATTCATGAAATTGTAGATATATTTTACATTATTATTATACAACTTATTTTTTTATTTATTAATAAGACATTACTTTAATATATAGTCTCCATTTGTCGTCGCATTTTTTCAATTCCACATTTAAGTTAACTTTGTTTTTTCATCGTTGAAGTTTTTTTCACATTGTAATAGGTGAAATTGTTAAGATTTTAAAAAATAACAAATTATTTGAATGATAAATTAAATTTCAAAAAATTTTAATATACTAATACTATATTTCTATTTAATATTTTAAAGTTTTAAGTTTCCCTAGTACTTAAAGATATTTATTAACAAGACCTTAAAATAATTTTATAGCTATTTTTTTTATGGAATAACTAAATTTTTTAAGTAATGAGAATTTTGCATATCTTTGCACTCACTATAATAATAATGATGACGATTGAGTTAAATTCAAGTGAGGCAGTTGTATGTATGAGTGCAAATTAGCTTAATTAGTTTAAAAACTTTTTTTATAATTCGCAAAGGTTGTTAAAGAAATCCAATATATCTAATTTAAGTATATTAATAGATTAACATCTATTATATATATATATATATATATATATATATATATATATTGACGGATCCAAAGAATTAATCAAAAAGACACTCAACCATAAACAGACATTTTATTTTATTTTGTTTTCCTACTCTGTCATTTTTTCGGAAGATAAGTATAGCCAACTGAAATTATTAATTTTGATACCGTAACAATTTTTTTTTCTCTTTTGTGGGAATTGCGTAACAAAGTTAAACACTAAGAACACAATGTTATCAATGCTTTGGTCTCTACCTTTCTTCTCAGAAGACCAGCAGCAGTTTAATTCCTTTCATTTTGGTCACAGAGACCTCTCCAGCTGGTCATATATTTTAAGACCTCTCCAGCGCTGTGGTGTTTTTTTATGATTTTTAGTTTTATACATACCTTTAAGAAAACAACACACGATACATTAACTCTGCAACATCTACGTATGTAGGCATGTAAGTGAAAAGGTAAAAGTAAAACAAATTGTGTATTATTTTTTAAGTGAATTGCAAAACATATATAATTAAAAATTAGATAAAAATCATAAAGTAGATACAGCTGATAGAGCTGATTCTCTTCGATGCCATTATAAAGACCAAAGCTCATCTAATGCAACAAACATGGTAAACAGAATGCAAGTAAACCAGAATATTTGCATGGTTATATTGAAAACTCGGTACCTCCTGTGTTGTTTCAAATTGACAGCTTGTTTCTTGGACTGCTTTCCCTCCGAAACTGCAAGTGTCAGATACATGGTGCACGAAATGAAGCTGAAAAGGCCAAAACAAAAATAATTACCATGACTTAAAGAGTCATGAGACCAACAATTTATAAATGAAACTACGGCTAAAGTAATAACGAACAAGTTGAGAATTAATATTATTTAGTTTGTACTATAGCCACATCAACCAAAGTCACACGAATCATATATATAATCACAATCTGAGTAAATTAAGAACTACAGGGAGATCAAGCTGGCACTTGAATAAATCCGACACAAAACTGGTCTCCATCCTCGATGCCATAATCTCTAATATAATCTGTTTCCGAGACTAATTTCTGTCCTTGATAACTTCAGCAAAATTGCCGCCAAACAAGTGGCCTACATAAACAAATGAATTATAATTACTTAATAACTCAGGCAGGTAGCAAATTATGATAATTAAGTAAATAGAAACAACAGAATTTAAAATTATAATAATAATAATAATAATAATAATAATAATAATAATAATAAAAATAAAAAAATCACGTTCATCTGTTATACCTATAATCAAAACCTAGAAGCTTTCCAAAATCAAATTAGAGAAATTACATATTCAGAAACATACGTAACAAAATTTAATCAATTAATAACAAACAGGCCATAATATTTTTTCCGATCTCTTATGAGGCACGCGACAGAAAACTGCCTCCACGGCCTGCTTAAGTTCTGCAACAGTTGCTGCATTAGCAACTTCAACATCTGTCATTCACAGAGACCTCATCCTGAATAGGAGAAGGAGAAAACAAAGAAGAGGTGAAAAAATGAATAGAATTAGGGAAAAGTAAAGAGCGAATTGGTAGTGTCTGGAAGCTCTGGAGAGCGTCTAAAAGCGGAAGAGAGATGAGCAATGGGGGAACGTGAGCACTGTCTGCATTGGACTGGCCAGGATATTTTGTGAAAAATGTAAGAGAAGGATATTTTAATAATTTCGTCATGAATTTTAGGGGGCACTTGCCCCCTTCTCTAACACATGGGTCCGCCTCTCTCTCTATATATAAGATATATTTGTTAAATTCTTAATTGTAAGAAAGATAAAGAAAAAATCAACCAGGCAAAAATCAAATCAAATTCAGATTCTATCATTTATGAGGGAAATCTGGCTCAATCATAATATTAAAATTTTACGTGATTTTATTTATGTGAAATAATTTGATGTAATTTTACTTATTCAATATTACTATAAAGTGGATAGTACAAAATTTCGTAACAATATAAAATACATGTTCATATTTCTTTAAGGTGTGTCTTTCATTGTATATTCTGCTGCTGGGTAATTGGAAGGCTAACCAGGTGCTGCTTCATTCCTTAATTGTTCTTCAAACTTTGGAAGAAGTTCATATTCTTGAGTGTTCTATAGTGTCATCACCAAAATCAGGGAATGCTGAAAGATGTGCTTAACAGTTAAGAATTCATTCACCAAGGCTAATGAGTCCTTATATTTAACAACATATTAACATATTTGTCGGTTTTATAAATTTGAAAAATAATTGAATATTGTATTTAAAGATTGCACATATCCTGTACAGGAGTATTCTTAATAAAATGGGAAAAAAATATTATAAATAATATTTTTTAATATTTAATACAAATACATATTCATTACTCAAACTTGAGAATATTAAGTTTTTTTTTGTTAGTTTAGTTGGATATTACTCTTTTAACTAATGTTTTCATTTAACAATTTTTCATAGTTAATTTTAAATTTAAACATTTCTTTTTATTTTTCAAGTTTGTCAATAAAAGGAATGCATTAAAAAATTTCAAAATTCTCTCAAAATAATTAGGCACTAAATGTCCACGTTGGGAGCATTCCATATTTCTTCAACTAAAACATAAAAAGGAAAAAAGTAACCTCGATCCTAATTCTTCATGAAAAGTTTCAAGGCACATGAATGGTTTTCTGCAATTTTATCCCCACGTTCAAGTTGTTATATCCTGAACTTTGGTGAACATTTTCACCTCATTTGATGCAATTCCCAATATTTGGTCTTTTAAACTTGGACTTGGATTCAATCTTAGAATTCATGTGCATAAAATAAATTTACCATTGAAAGTAATCCCATCCTTTTAACACTTACCATATACCAAGGAGATTTTACCATGTATCAAACCAGCCAACCAAGGTAAAACCAACATACCAATATATGTATAAATGTATAATCATTGAAAGAATAGAGAAAGCAACCTCGTACATATGAGAATTATAACATCATCTTACAAGAGTTAAATTCACATAAATTACCTCTACAAGTAGCACGACAAAGCACAAGTGATTTAGTTAACTTACAAGCAATGTAAATTAAACAACAAAAAAGAAATTTAGTCAAGCACAGTAAGAGGATGAGACGAGAACAGATAAAAGGATGCAAATATAGTCTCATTGTTTTGTCAGCACAAAAGCAAGCCATTATTCACCTCAAGTTCAGTGTTGGCTTCTTCTACTGATCCGCATTTTGTTTGCCTAGCCAAGAGATACCTTCCGTTTCAGCGAGCTTCTTTCTCTATTCATCCTCGCACATACTCGTCAGAAAATTCAAATTTGCTTCAGAATCTTCTTTCTGTTGCTTTGATTTCAAATTCATCACAAGCCTTTTGGTACTTTCCAACTCTTTTTTAAGACATCAAGTGCTTCCCTTTCTTTCAGGATCAGCTCTTTCTCCAATACAGCAGCTTGCTTCTCCAGTTTTTCATGGTCAAGCTCTTCTGAGTGATGTGGCTAAAAAGAAGAGAAAAAGTTTTATTGTGAATTGTGAAAAACTGAAAATAACTCAACACAAATGCTTAAAAAGAAAAGTAAACATTCACACAAAAATGCGCACTATAGTATCTATTTTATGTCAGTACCAAATTTCACTCTGTTAGCTCTGGATTAGAAAATGATCTTGTCTTAATGTCTTCAGTTATCTAGAGAACAAACTCAGATACAATTTCCTTGATTTCTTAGTGTCGTTGTTCAATCAAAATTAGAGTTTCACTGTGAGAACTTGCATCGAACTTTAATGCAAATTAACATTAATTAAGTAAATTATCGTGATAAAACTTAAATTCTAACAAGAGAACAACACAAAAAAACACTTAAAGAACTGACTTTAAGTTTTGTCCTTATCCAAAAAGAAAATTCCTACCAAAAGTCCAAAATATTAGACTGAAAAAATAAACCCGATGAAGATATCGGGTTTTAGCAGTTAGCATAGCACCAGAAAACAAACAAACAATATGTTGCGTGTCAATGATAACAAACGATGTGTCTGGAATTAAGTGCTTAATTAGTTCACTCTGGCCAATTTATTTAATTTTTAAAAAAATAATATTTATTTTAATAAAATAAGTAGTTTTTATTTTATTTCATTTTTTAGTAAGTTTTATATAAACTGTTTTTACTTTTTTTTTTTAAAATAATTTGTATTTATTTTAAGCAAATAATGGATAAATTTGTTTAAACTTAAAATAAGTACCTTAAAAAAACATTTAATTAATGAATGGATATGAATTTGTTTATCAAAATAAGTCAAAATCGTTTTTTTAAGAGAAATAGTTTAGACAAATATACTAAATAAATATAAAGTTATATTTTTTGTTAAAACAAGTGTTTTTTCAACAAAAAAATTAAACAAAATGACCACTTTATTTATAATTAT
>PYAF01004140.1:516543-528210 GCA_007407185.1 Glycine tomentella | reverse complement strand
TAAGATGAGACTCCCTTTTCCGAAAAAAAGTGTTCGCTAGCATCAAATCATAGGCTAGTGCAATGTTCAAGACATCTTCTCCAGTCTCATTTCTCGTCCCATACCCAAAACCACCATGAATTCTATCAAAACCTCCATTGTTTTTACCAACATGCCCATTTAGATCGCCTCCTAGGAAAATCTTCTCTTCTCGTGGTATTCCTCTTAGAACCTCTTCCAAGTCTTCCCAAAAATGGGTCTTTTCATCTTATAATAATCCCACTTGAGGTGCATACACACTGATGAGAAAATATTAATTATTTAAAATATTACATATTATTTTCCTATGAGAAAATTTATTGCTAATGTTAAAAATGCAGGGGTAACTGATGTAATTTCACAAAATTTAAGAAAAAATGGTGTAATTTACAATTAAAATTAAAATTAATACGCCCGTCTTGAGTGACAAGAGAAGTAGTAAAATGTTAAAGAAAAAATGTCAGATATAATAAGAGATATTTTGATGAGAAAGAAAGAAAAAATTATTATATGAAAAAATGCATAATTTTTTTTATAAAACTTTATATCTCTACATTTCATAATTATTTTTGTCTTTCATATTATAAAAATTATTATAGAAATTGTTATAAAATTATAAATATTTCTTTTGTCCCATTATAATCATCGTGTAAGAAACAAAAATTTGTCTCAAAAATAATTATTATTTTAGTATTTCAATATTACATTAATTAATTTTTTTATTTATATCCCTTATAATCTGAATGGTGAATAACAAAATTTATAAATGAATTAATAATGATATAAAATTTATTTGGAAAATTACTAAGCATAATTGTACTTTTTACCCTCAAATTTTTAATTTTTTTGATAAATTTTACCCCACTAACACATTTTCACCCTTAACATTTAAGAAACTTATGAATTTTATCTTATGTCAATTTACTCACAACATAATTTCACTTTTCAACCCCAACTTTTTTATTTTTTTGTAAATTTCTATCCTAATCTTTTGTGCTTACTAATAGTGAGCATATTTCTTAAAAGTTGAAGGTAAAATGTGTCAAATTAATTTATTGAGAATAAAATGTCTAATATGAAATAAATTGGGGGTAAAAAGTGTAATTAAGTCAAATTACTATTATTTTTTGTTTTACTTTTCTGTGTAATTCTTTCTAAAACAACATATGATGACTATTATTTTGGAAAAGACAAAGTAACATTATCCATTCTTATTGAGAAAAAACTATTCACTCCTATGTATATTACTAGAAGTAACTATGGAAATCTAGAAAATATGAGTTTTGTTTATCATTTATCGTAATAAAAAGTGACTAATTTTTATCGAGGACTCGTGAGTACATAAAAAAGAGTATTTTCCTCATAACATAATATATTTCATACCTAGTGTTAAAATTCAAATGTTCAACTAAATTAAAAAACAAAACGTCTATCATTGATGCCAATTGCTGGTATATAAGGTTCAGTCCACGAAGAGATGAGAACCAATTCTCTATATATGTGATGCAATAAGAAATATTTAATGTAATTTTTTTGTTTTTGATGTATAACTTAACTTAGCAATATCAATGTGTAAAACATGGTTTCGAACAAGACCTTTGATTGTTTTGTTTTTACCAAATTAATACTACTTTTGAACATTGATATATTGGCCTTAATAAATACAATACATCAATTTAGGTAATTTTTACTAGCATGTTTTTGGGTAAGAAAGAAAGTCAATTAAGACGTTATAGCATATCATTGTATTCATTTCAAATGGATACACAAATTATCCTATTTTTTTTATATACCTTTCGATAAATAAGCTTTTTTAAATTCTTATATGTTAAAAATAGTTAATCATGTCAAATTAATTGATGTGATATTTAAAAATATAGTTTGCAAAAAAATTACAAATAATTGTATTATCAAATTTTTGGATGAAGTAAACAAGTCAATAAAGTATTAATATTATTATTATTATTAGATCATGATTCATTAGTCCTGTTACTTAACAATATGGTCTAAAATAATAAAAAAGTTAGATAGAAGAAAAAAAAATCTTTAAAAGACTAAAACAACACTCTATTTGATAGAAAACAAAAGGCTATTTAAGATTTTCTGTTGCTGTTCACAAGTTACGTGACCTCAATTACACCTGTATTCTAACCGCATGGATGATAAAAAAGCAAACCCAAATGAACTTACTGAAGACTTTTCAAGGTTCTATTAGCTGACTTAATTTGTTCCAACTTCCATGCATGGCTTAATTTGTATTTTTAAATTTTTCTATATTATTTTGGTGAATGACATTTTTAGCAAATCTTTATTTGGTTCAAAAGCCGCTTTTAATATATATGTTGCAACATTCTCCCTCATGCATATGTGCAAAAATGTTTTAACAATCACGCGGCCAGAGGAAGGAAACTGCAACATTCTCTCACTTTTCTTCCTTAGCTCACACACTCTCTCTCACTTTTCTTCCTCACCTCATATACTCTCTCAGCTCACACACACACTACCTCAGCACACGGAAGCTAAGCGCTATTCCAGAGTGCATTTCAAAATTCGAAATACACTCTCACTATAATGTAACATCGTCGAACTAGAAAATCAGAAGGTAATGTCCTCAGCTTGCTTGTGTTCAGCAACATCATTTCCATTTTCAGTTTTATTCTTGCTTCTGCTATTTTTCTACTACAAATTGGTTGTGTTACTACGACTGCAAGTTTCTTCTGCATTGGTACTCCTTGATTAGGTTTTTATCATATCCATCTTCGTTGATTAGGTTTTTGTCACTCTTCATTTGTATACTGTTGGTGTAGGTCACCGTTGGAATCATTTGTGTGGATGACTAATCGTGAATTTTTTGTGGCACTGTTGTTCATCCATGTTTTCATACCGTAACTATAAGAGATGAGTTGTTGTGTTTAAAGTTTCTGCTATCTCAGTTTTATTGGAAAGATTTATTAAAACATGTTTCTTTTCCTTGAAACACAAACCGTTTTTTAGATTAGAAGCTTCCATTTTTTAAGGATAAACGTTCTACCCTGTTAGAATCCTGTTTATTTCATACTGTGTATGTTGTTGAAACTTGAAGACATAGTTTTCATTGTAGCAGTAGTATTCCAAGTATTTTTTTTTTATAACATTATCATTTTCTTTGAAAGTTTTTTTTTATAACATGTTCATTTTCTTTGAAAGTTTTCTTTGAAACTTTTTTTTATAACATTTTCATTTTCTTTGAAAGTTTTTTTTAAAACATGTTCCTTTTCTTTCAAACACAAACTGAATTGTTGATATATCTATTTAAAGGCTAAACTAGTAGAAGAAGCATAAATCCATTTAAAGGCTAAACCTTCTAACCTTTTGGACACCTGTTTATTTCATGCTTAGTTTGAACCTTGAAGACATAGTTGACAGTCTAAAAGGTGTATTGCAAGTCATTTTTTTTTATTACATGTTCCTTTTGGAATCCTGTTTATTTGATACTTGGTTTTTTGTTTGAAACCTGTTCCTTTGGTTTCAAACGTCTATTATTTTTAAAATTCAAACTTTCTAACCTTTTGGAATTCTATTTCTTTGTAGTGTTGGAACAAAGATTAATGATTGGTGGTAAGTTTTACATCCTAAATTAATTTGAGCTTCCCTGATCTAATTCTTCTGTTGTGGCTCTGCATGGTGCTGGTGCGGCAACTTGTGGACAATAGGGTTTGCTCTTCTTTTCTATTCCTTGCATTCTGTTTTTACACATTGGTCAAACAACACATGGTATTGGCAACAAAGACTATGGAATTTGTGATGTAACATTTGATAGTTTAATCCAATAATGCTATTTTGGAATTCCTATTATTTTTAGACGGGTGATGGATTAGGTTCTTAGTTGAACTTGGGATTATGAGAGATGCTTACTAGGTTGATTAGAATACAATCTTGGGTATCCCTAATAAATAATAGTTCCATGCAGTAGAGAAAATGCTCCTTTTAAAGCACAGTAAATGCATGTTAAATTCTTGCTCTGTGAATTTATTTTCCTGAATGTTAAGCCAATTAAATTTCATTCATGTTGCTTTCAACTCAATTGAGAGAACAATATGTTCAGTTTCACTATTGTTGCGAACTCGGCAAGCATACCGGTCGTACAAGTAATACAGTGATAAAGAAGGGGATTTGTCGTTCCCAACGAGGATTGTTTGGTCAATTAAATCATAACTCTTAACTCAAGGTTGGATGACAAAAGGTGTAATAAGAATTATTTTGGGTAAAGGAAATACGAAGGCTAAATGTAAACATAAACATAAACATAAAAGTAAAGCATTATATACAAGATAGTGGTCATACCAAACGTAGCCTAAAGTAAGTAGGAACTCACACTTAGCATTCCTAGCATTCTTCATGGATTAATTGTAACATTCATTTATATTACCTATTCAGCTAGTGTGTTCTTCTTATATTGACTAAGCTTTGATCCCTCGCTACTTAGTTCTTTAACTCACACTCCAACCCTAATCCCTTAGTGATTTTCGGTAAGTTAAGCATTAGGCAAACACACAAATAAACCAAGCCACGAGCACCCATCCCTATTCCTAGGTGATGTTAGCAAGTCACCACACTTGGTTCCAAGACTAGAGCCCCAATATTCCTATTGTGAACCCTAACTCTAAACTCTCAACTAGGTTAGCTAAGTCTAGAAAAGAGATGGAAGCATTAAGGCAAAGTGTAATGAAATAGCATAGCATTAATGAGCATTCAATACAATTCAATCCAAATACAAGTTACATTAAATGCTTGCCCTAAATACAAAAGGAACTACCAAACCTCATAAAGGCTGGTCTTGGTACAACAAAAAGAAGCATGAATGGCTGAGATGAAAGCAAGGAGAGGAAGGGAAGAGGGAAGAACCCTCTTCCCCTCACACCCAAGCCCTAGCTAAGCTTCCAAGCCTCTCCTCTCCCTTGGTGAGTGATTTTCGTCCAAAAGAGATGCCCTAAACCGAAGTGCTTTGGCTATTTATACTTGGGTAAGTGAAATCCCAAGATTGGCCTTTGACAGCAAAGCAGAACTGTAGAATCGAGTTCCCGCGCGGATCGCGCGGATTCTGGCGCGGATGGCGCCATGTCTTTTGCTTTGGCGCGGATCGCGTGGTAAACGGCGCGGATCGCACCATGTTCTTGAATGAGTGGCGCTGGAGGCGCCACATCTGGCGCCCAGGGCGTGGATCTCCAGAGAGGATGGCGCTCCTGGAGTGGGCCTGGCGCTTCTGGCGCCAGGTTCCAAAGACTCTGGCACGGGCGGCGCGGCGCATGGCGCTGGTGGCGCCACAATCTCCAGCTGGCGCGGTCAGCGCTGCTTCCGGCGCGGATCGCGCCGTAACTTCAGCTCTGCTTTTCTTCTTCTATTTTGCTCAGTTTTTCCTGCCAATTACTTCAATCTTGACCAAATATATCATTAAATCACATATGTCACATTCATACCAATTGAGAGCTATTTATCATGTAAAATGATGCATTTCATGGCTTAATTGAGCTTGGAAAACAACATGTGCTAGGCACATATCAACTATGGTTTGAAAACAATATGATATCAACAGTTTTATCTTCTAACCTTCTTTTCTACCTTTCTAGAAATGATTCTGACTATGCATAATACACTATTATACACATGATTTATTTGTGACAGCACTTGGGTTGCCTTGGTAGCATAGTAGCCATTATGAAGAAAGAAGTCAAATTTCTTCCTGTGAGTTTCTATAAATCTCTCTTCTTTTCGTTCGGTGCTTCTCCTTGCTTTGCAGCTTCAGTAACCTTCTTCTCAGCTTCTCCCAGGTTTGGATTCTCCTCTCAGCAAGCCAAAGCAGGAGGCATCACTGCATCCTCACCAACTCTCCCGCTGATTCCTCAACAATCCCAATGATTCCTCAACAACTATTCTTCTTTCACACCTAGCTCACCTCCAAACGTCCACTTTACTCTGTCAAACCACAACTTCTCCTCCTCACTTTAACCTTTCCCACACTTAAACTCTGAACCTGTGTAACTCCTTATCCTATACACCCCAAATTAGATAGAGATTTCTCTGGTTCACTGCTCCTCATCACTACCTTGTGTTTCTCTGGAAGAAATCTTCAGATCGGAGCAAGGAGCTGAAGCCGGTCATTGTGCCGAAGGGCTTGCCGAAGAAGACTAAGGTTTGGAGGAGCTTTGCTACCTCCACAGCATCGTCAAAAGACCTCGAACCCTCTCTCTACTCTCCTCCGAAATTCGCAACCTCGAAAAGGTTCTCATTTATAGCAAATAACAAATTTCCTTGCATATTTGTTAATTATTTCCGTTTATTGCTCTGTGATTCCTTCGTCTGAAAAAAATTGAGATGATTTTGCAGTTATGGTCATCAGACGCACCTTCTGTGCAACGTTTCAATTCCAGTCCCGCGAAACGGTTTCTCCATACCCAATTACTCGACAAAGCGCCCATGTTTCACCCCTTAAGCTTCAACACTCAGAATTTCTTGCTCTGGTCCAACTCTTTCTCTCTTATTTAATTTGTTATATTATGTGATATAAACAATGCTTATTGCTTAGTAATTTGCTTCATTCCAACCAATCAATGTGCCATCTAAAATCCAGTTTTAGTTATCGATCTTGGCATCAAAGTTTTCTAGGGTGAGTAGTGTGACTGATGTTTGGTAGGAGTGGCTGAGTTAGATGGATCTCATCAGAAAAAGGGAGGTTTGTTTGATTTCAATGGAATCAAGGGCGTGGCTTGTGGTATTCTTGCATCTTGTGCTGTTACTTCTGCTGCATTTCCTGTTACTGCTGCGACTCAGGTTTTAATTGAGCTTAAAATTTTACTTGCATTTGCTAGGATATCTTATTTTGATCTGTGGAAGTTCAACAAAGAATCATATAATAATTAATAGACTGCCAGGTTCTTGGGGTTGCCTGACTTGCTTGCAGTCATGTAATTAAACTGCATATTTTAGAAAGAAAACTGTTGGGATTGATATGCCTTGGAATTCCCAATATTCACTGTTAAGATCCCATTTGCAAACACAAGTTAAAGGAGACCACTTGTTTGTTTGTTCATTAGTTGCTTTGTGGAACTATGAAGATGATCAACTAAGGTTTGAAAAAAAAAATGAATTGGTTTCTCTCTCAATGTATCTTTTGATTCCTTTCATGTTTACATGATATAATCAACATATTCGGTTGTTACAGCTGATAAGGTGATTTTTCTTTGGTTACCTACTTACCATAGGAAGGAATGATGGATAGATTGTGGTTTTGAGTATGTATGATGATTGATGAAATAGTTAAATTTTGTTGAAGGCAGCAAATATGTTCAAATTATAACACTCAGCTTTTGACATGCTAGGACACTTGAGGCAAACCACACTACTTTGTTTGGAGTATGGTTCCTTCTATATGTGGGGTTTGATTAGGAAGCCTATTACAAGTTTGGTAAAAATTAGACTATCTTCAGAAACATTTCTTTCATTATTCTGATGGTCTTTTTAATAAATCCTAAGAGCCTCACATTGATGTCCTTCACAAGTTTGCAGATTTGACTTACCTCGGGGAGTCACAAGGCCTATTTTCATAATATATTCTTCTTTTCTTCTTTGATAAAAATAAAATTTTCAAATTATTCAGTTTTAGTAGCGTGTCATGTCAGTTATAAATGTTAATGAAAGTTTGAATTTGTGAAAGACAAATGTGATTTAGACATGTCTTCAAAAGAAGCAGTTGAGGAGAGAATGCAACACCCACTATGTTTTCCTTGTAGAGGCTTCCCCCATTGTCAACTGAGGCCAATCGCTGTGAGTGTGTATTTGTTGGCAACACAATTGGTGAGGCAAATGGTGTATATGATAAACCATTAGATCTCCGGCAATGTGATTTCACAAATGAGAAAACCAACCTGAAGGGGAAGTCCCTGTCTGCTGCAGTCAAGTCAGATGCTAAGTTTGATGGAGCTGATATGGCAGAAGTTGTAATGTCAAAGGCTTATGCTGCTGGTGCCAGCTTTAAAGGTAACAGTTTCTCCTTGTGCAAAATCAACTAAATGTTAGATTAGTTTGTCACTTCATCAGCCTTTATAGATGACAAATTTTAAGTTTTCCAACAATCTTACTATCCTAAACATTTGGGCCATAATATTTATGAAGAATATCCTTTTTTTAAAGCAATCTACTAAGTTAGAATGGTAAAAGATATAAAACTACCTTGATATTATTCATCTTTCACAAAACTGGAAATCTGTTTGATTAAGAGATGTTCTGATAATTATCATGGAGCTTATGCCAACCTGTGGAGCGTGGAATGACTCACCTATATTCATTCTTGAAAGTGTTCTTCCACAAACTTTAAGGAATATGGCGAGCTTGTGGATATTTTATTGAATAAAGTTCCAATTTTCAAAATTGCATGTCAACATGCAAGTTGTGTTTCATGCTATTTGCCAACTAGACAAAACAATGATCCAAGGATATTTTACAGAGGTGGACTTCTCAAATGCAGTCTTGGACCGTGTAAACTTTGAGAAAGCTGATCCTGAAGGAGCTATATTTAAGAACACAGTATTGTCGGGATCCACCTTTAATGATGCTAAGCTGGAAAATGCAGTTTTTGAGGTCACTATCATTGGTTACATTGATCTCCAGAAACTATGCACAAATAAGTCCATTGGTGATGAATGGAGAGTTGAACTAGGATGTCAATGAAAAGCAAAGTCTTCATTGTCTTCTAAGGTGGCGCCTTCAGCTGCACTGAAGTATGCCGCACTCGCATCATTCAGTTGGGATCAGGATAGCAACAAAGTTAAGGTAAATAGTCTTATAATTTGTAGAGATACTTGTCATCATGATTTAGAAATATACATCTGAATATTAATCAATTGAATTGTAGTTTTTTCTAATAACAGAGTTCAAATTTTGGTTGTAGTTGTTGTTGTCCGTCTTGTCTGCTATTCTTTTGATGTGAACAGAAATATGTATGGGAAACTGCAAAGTATATGAAAATATGAGAAAATCCTAGCTGCAACTGTTGTCTTGACGCCAAATAAATGGTTTTTTACTTGAATGCATAAACTGCTATCATTTATGTTGAAGCTTGCAACAAAGTTTTACTAACATTTGATTTGAAATGCCATTGTTTTTCTCAGCTTTAAAGTTAAAAGCACCCAATCCAATCCATCTTTGCTACGCATTGCTCATAAAGAAAGGTCACGATTTTGGTATACTAATATTGGAAAATTGCCCTGTGTTTCAATAGGGAATGTTGGATTAAATTTTGGCCACTAACATTGTCAATTCACAAGTGTTGCAGTCTAATAAAAGCACCCAACTAAATGTGCAGGGTTCATGTTAGCAAATAGTAACGGATATAGAAATCATGAATTTATACTCAACATTATGGCCCCGCATTCCCCTATGGTTCTTGGAATGATACTCCACAACTCAGAGAAAATATCAGTGGCTTGAAAAGAGGGAGAAGTGGCAACGAAAAGATGTTTTCTGATGTTCAGGTATGTATACAATGCTTAAGTGCTCACTTTTCTTATTTTTCTGTTCCACTTTCATTTCATTTTCTTAATGCAAATAAATTGTTTTACACAGAATGGAGAGCTAGCAAACCAAGTTAATATGTTATCACATCACTTGAGTTTACCAAAAACTTCAGCAGAGATGATTACTATGGAGAAGTTGCTTCAGTTCCCTGAATCTGTTCCTTGTAAAATCAGAGCAAAGCGAGGCTGTGCTACTCATCCTCGAAGCATTGCTGAAAGGGTAGGATTTTGCCTTTAGAATATTAGAATGTGCTGACAATGTTAAATGTTTTTTATACAGTCATCTAATCATAAATTGTTATGTGTGCTGAAATTATTGATTTTTGTATTAGTGACTTTGAAAGTCACACTGAAGATAATTTCTAATTGATTTACAATGTAAAAATCTTATACTAACAGTAGTTTTACTGTCTTCTATAAATGGATTGTAGTAATTACCAGACCCTTCCTATACCAAAAAATTAATAAGAAGATATTATTTAGACTATGTTGAGTTCATGAAGTAATTTGTAAGAGATGATTCTGACATGCAAGTCTTTTTTCAGGTGAGAAGAACTCGGATCAATGAAAGAATGAGAAAATTAAAGGAGCTTGTCCCAAACATGGATAAGCTAAGAGACACATAAGCACATTTGATTTCTGGAATATGTAAATTATATGTTACATATGGTGTAGTTGTGGTTGGAAAGTTAACATTCTTGATGCTCTTAATTGGCAGCAAACCAACACAGCATACATGTTGGACTTGGCTGCTGAATACATTAAAGATCTTCAGAAACAATTCAAGGTAACATAAAAGAAGAGAATACATTACAAAGTTTCAAAAGCAATTCATCATGTCACTATTATTGACTCATTTATTTCTTGTACTCATTCTTCATTCACATGCAGACTCTAAGTGAAAAAAGGGCAAACTGCAAGTGTATAAGCATGCCAAAGGCAGATACAAATCAAATTAGAGTTTATTCTTGCACTCATTCTCCTTTAAGTTGATCTCATTTGTGTCTGTATAGAAAACATGCACTTCCGTTGACAGGATTTAAGTCACTAGAGGCCATATATTAAGTTGGTCAAATGAGATAACCTTCAATCCACCTAATTAAAAATTAAATCAAAAATTAAAAGTATTTTGAATTTAACTGCAGAATCTGTATTATTTTTGTTTTCCTTTTAAAATCTTTATAAGCATTGTGTGATACTTGTATATTTTGGTCGTGTGTTGTGTTAGATGAGTGGGTATGATGGTAGAAAGTATTAAGGAGAAAGTTTGTATGGCTGCTGATGTATGGAAAAGATGGCAGGAAGTAAAAACTTGCTTTAGGTGATTTGAGCATGTTTGAAGAAGAGCTATTAAAAAGCCATTAAGGAGAGTTGCTAAGATGACGATTAGCCTGATTGCTAGAGGTAGAGAGACTAAGGCTTTGTTTGGAAGAGGGATTTTGGAGGGGAAGGGAAAGGTTTAGGTAGAGACATCTCCTTGTTTGGGAGTTTTAATTTTTGAGGGAAAGGATTTGAGGATTTTCAAAACTCCTCTAAAAATCCTCCAAAGCCTTAAAATTGTTGTCCCCTCTATTTGGGGGTTTTTAGAAGGAAAAGTAACTAAAATTATTATCTTATACCAGTCAGTGTTAATAAAATTACTATCTTACCCTAGTCAGTGTAAAATATAAAATGTATTAATTTTTTAAATAAGGAAAAAATTGTAAAAATTTCTTATTAACTCTCTATTTCCCTCTCTTAATATATTTTTAACTCCCAAACAAGGAGAAAGGAACTTCCCTCATTTTCTTCTCTTTCCTTTCCCTCCCTTCCCCTTAAATCTTTTTCCTTTCCTTCCCTTCCTAACTCCCAAACAAAGCCTAAGACAAACATTAAGCAAAACTGTTGAGATAATGATTATAAAAATGATTTATAAATTACGATTTATTATGTTGTTGTTTCGTACATTTAAGTGACCTTTTCCTTGTGGGAAAAGCTTTGGTGTGTGTTGACTTGTTTTGTTTTTTTATTAAGTATTTTTTCCTGCTTTGCTAAATTTTAATTGAGTATTTGCTGGCTTCCCCCCCCCCCCCCCCCCCCCCCCCCCCCCCCCCCCCCCCCC
>PYAF01004140.1:488381-500267 GCA_007407185.1 Glycine tomentella | reverse complement strand
TGCAAAACATAGCCCCACAACAAGGGGTGAGATATAAAATCTCAGTAAACTCAGGGCCCTTGAAGGTATTTCCTTCCCCTGGTTCACTGACAACAGATACACAGACAGAATCATCACATATACAATCACTATACATCCATCTGCCAATGTCCACATGATTCTGATGGTCATTGCCATCTATCACCTATCCTCATCCTGCGGAGGCTATCACCTAGTCATACTAGGCCATCTCATGGCAGGACGTCACTATCCATCATCACCAACCTGCGGAGGCTATCATCTAGGTATATATATACCAGACCATCTCATGGCAGGAGGTATCAGAGGCGCTTCCGAAGATATATAGGTACAACCACGTCTGGAGGACTCCTATATATTGGCCCAACCTCTATCATGAGCTACAACTCATGTCTCATCAATACAATTCACCTGAGGAGGCTACATCTATGAGTATAGGAACATCTCTCCCTAAGGAGGCTACCTCTATACCACAGGAAACATCTCATGTCAGGTTTATCTCAGTCACATATCATCTATCCTATAACCATAGGATTCCACAATCAATCGTGCATATATTAGCTAATCAAACATAGCTATGCACCACAATAGCCCATCACTGGGTCCAAATCAGATTACAACATCATAAATCAAATCACAACCATTACCATATCATATGGCACAATCATCCATCATCAATCAATCAGACCACATAGGCATAACAAACCCATCACCCCTTAGGAGTGTGGTGGAACACAGCAAAGGAACCACATCAAGGAAACAAGAGCTTACCTGCTCTGGACGAGTCACCGGTTCTCCCGGTCCTGTGGTCAACACCACCTGAGCTATCAGGCTCACGTCCTACATAATAAACACATATCACATCAATTACAGTTCTAAACCATTCAAACCAAACTAGATCACTGTATAAGTGATCATCAGACCCCCAACAGGATCTCTCTTAGCCTATACAAGGCTACAGAGCCTCCACATAAGCTCTGATCACTCTGGCCAAGCATATCTCTGCTTACAAAGGCCTAAAATCCAACCTCTCATAATGATCAGTTTCAACCGATCAAACTCATCTATACTAACCTCATGAACAACTTTGTCAACTGCTCTAAGGTCCAGACTAGTCACATAGTCAACCTTTTCCATCTGCATAAGCAGACTCAGCGCCAAAATCAAACTTCATTAATAATGATGAATCAAGGCTCTATCTCCCTCAGAATACATTCCTGAGCATAAGACTCTACAGAGTCCGAGCCTAATAACGGTTCTAACACCTCCAAAAACACCCCTCAAGATTACCCCAAAACCCAGAAATCCAATACATAGAACCAATGGTTAGAGCTGGAGTTTCTTACCTCTGTGATGATCAGAAGTACCAGGGAATCACTTTCCCTTGGATAGATCGCCCAATCACGGCCTTTTTCGCCTTCAAACTCCGAGCTCTCAAGGGTTCTCTCAGGGAAATCCAATCTCACTAACTCTCAGCTAATCTCAGAAATCAATCGGGGTATCTCGCTAAACTCGAGGTCCTGATCATTTCCTCAGTTGGGTCAGAGGTGTTTAGATGAGCTATGGAGAAGATACAAAGCTCTCAAACTCGTCAATGGACATTTTCTCTCTCGCTCTCTCTCTTCTCTCCTCTTTCTCAGCCCCAAAAGCCCTTTTATAAAAGCAAACCGTCGAACTCACGCACCTCGCGCCACTATTCCACGCGACTCGCGTCATCCTCTTCTGGCCTTCCACGCGACTCGCGTGGAACCCCAAGTGGGTCGCGTGAAGCCCCAGAGGGAAACAAGGTTTCTGGCCACTTTCCCATGTATCTCGCGTGAATTCTCACGTGACTCGCGCCATACTCTCGGCCATATCACGCGACTCGCGTGACATGCCAAGTATGTCGCGCCATATGTCAGAAAACCCCAATACTTGCATTTCAAACCTCTTCCAAAGGACTCTAAGCTTGATCCTAATTCCTTAGCCCTTATACTCCAAATCATGCTTAATCTAAGCTTAACTACGGGATTAAAATTCCAGATATTACACACTTTTCCTTTTTCTTTGTTATATGTGTGGATGGCTCCAAGGGTACTGTGCGTAATTAAATTCCTGTGCTTAATTAGGAAGGTCTAATCACAAAAAATATATATTTAATATTCATAAATCTACTCTATATAATAAAAGAAGATATTTTTTTGCACGTGTCACCTTCTCAGTCTTCCAAATCCTATGTGGCAGCCTCTCTTTCATTCTAAGCTTTGCTTCCTTTCCTCATCTTTTAAAAAAACGCATTTCCTTTTCAGCTTCTTCCAAAGAACACACTAACAAAGAACACACATAACTGTTTGAATTCTGATTGTATGAGTTGTTGTGATAGTTGAACCTTGGATTTATAATAAAGTAGGCTGAAGATTGAATAGTCATGAAATTAGTAGTTTATAGTGCTGAGGGCTGCTTATCTATTTTTAGTACCAGACATTTGTTTAAATGATATTATTATAACAACTTCAACATAATAGTTTTGATTTCACAGATGCACCTGGACATAAGGGGGTTTAAACCACCCCAATTATTGATATCCAGAATCTCTTTAACATTTTCAAGAAATATGGGTTGTGTTTTTAAAAAAATTTTCCGGACTATTACATCAATTATAGTGTGGAGCAATAAATTCAACTTATAATTAATTGACGTTAGAAGTAACTTTTCAATGATAGAAAAGAATTTAAGTAATTAATTTTTATAATGTATGTATATTGGATGATACAAAAAAGAAACACATTGAATTTTATATACAAACCTCAAACTGGACATGTACTAGCTATTAACACAGTTTGGAGGACTAATATTCACTTTATAATGCGCTTTTTTTTTCTTCTAATTTTTAAGTATTTATTATAATTTTATGTTTGTAATGATTAAAATAGAGAAAATATAAAAATTAAATTATATTTTGGATTGAATTAACAAATTCGTCTCTGAATGTATAGTGTGAGGATAAATTCGTCCCTAAATATGTCACATAAACTCTTTCAATTAACTGTCAGAAAGTTAATAGATGAATTTGTTGCACTTTTCTCACTTTTAAGGATAAAAATTTGAATTTTCATCTTTCAGATAAATTTATTAATGTACTACATATTCACGGACAAAAATATCTATTTGTCCTTCCTTTTATTAACAAACCTGAAAAATAAAAAAGAAATGTTTAAATTTAAAATTAACTATGAAAAATTGTTAAAATGAAAACATTAGTTAAAAGAGTAATATCCAACTAAATTGAGAAAATAAATTACTATCCTCAAGAGTGAGGAATGAATATGTATTTGTATTAAATATTAAAAAAATATTATTTATAATATTTTTATCCGATTTGATACTCTGAAGTTTAAACAAGATATGTGCAATCTTTAAAGATGATAACATTAAATTAAATTATGTAAGGGATATTTTAAAGATGATGGAAATAGCATTAAATTAAATTATGTAAAATTAATTAAAATTTACTTATATTTAATATTAGTATATAATATTTTTTTCTTCTGCTTATATTCAAGATTGAATTGGTAAAAACATATTTTCATCATAATTAAAGTAATAAGTGCATAAAAAGATGTTCAATTTAAAAGAGAGTATTCTAAAAGGAATGTTGGACGCAATTTGTAAAAAGCTAATGTTGGACGCTTAGTTTATAAATACAACTTTTGACACCTTTTTTTTTTTAAATGTAAATCCATATTTTCGATACTTTTTTAAAAATCTTATAGCGTTGGACGAGCTGGAATTTTTTTTTTTTTCAGAAAAGGTAGTTTGTGTTTCAAAATGATTTTTTTTAATAAAATATGTGTAAGCAAAATCTTTTGAACATATAATTACCCATGTAACACACTGTTAGTTAATTCACAATTTTTTTAAAATATATTATTATAAAAAATTATAATATTATCTATGTTTATATTTTTATTTCTTATATATAAATATATATTTATAAATTATTACATTACTTCAAATTATTTAGGAAAAATAAATTTAATTAAATATAATATTCACTAATTATTCAAGTATATATAAATATAATTATCAACTTGTAAAACAGAGATATACGATTAGCTTTTCTTTAGAAAATATTACTATTAGCTTTAAAATGACTTATATATATATATATGATATTTTAAATTACTTTGTATCACAATCAATATATTTCTTAAATATTTATTTTTTGAAAAAAATAGAAATAAAAATAAAACTTAAAATTGATATCAATCCAGACAGATTAAATCATGTTTAAATTTTAAACTACATCAATCGAACAATGAATTAAGAAAACAAAAAATTGTATCAGAGAGCTAGCAATAATCTCTGTTAACAATTGTTAGATTGAAATTTTTCATCTTTTTGCTTTTAAATTTAATTATCGCTTAGTGAGACCTATAGAACATCGTTAAAACCTCATACCAAATTTACTTTACCATAATAAAGTGTACCTGGTTCATGTAGTAATAATATAAATAGTGATGAACCGCATACCTTCTAAAACCAAATACCCATACCTGTAACATATACCTAATAACTTAGAGATAGAATGCAAGGCTGGTATTATTCACTCTCCTATATATTTATTTATCAATCTTAGGTGGAAATTTTAAGGAGTGACAGGTTAATATTAGCTTTTAACCATCAGTGAAAACTGGAAAAAAGAAAAGGCTGACACCGACAACAAGTTATTTGTTAATAGGAAAGGAAGCTTGGGCCCAATTGAAGGAAGTTGTGGAAATTTAGTGCCTCTTTGATTTCAGAAACTTCATTTTTTTTTTCAATACTTACAAAAATATCATCTTAGTTTTACTTCGTGATGCTTTGAAGGATGTGTTTTGCTACAAAATACTTATACTTTAATTTGCTTTATGCATCTATATCTGATACCATTATATTGATATATTTCACTGATACATACATGTGAAGTGGCCAAATCTTTAAGAAAATTTTATGAAAAGCAAATATAGTGACATGTAACATAGAAGCAAGTATAATATAGAAATATAAAAAGTATTGTTTCATGATGAACCAAATATAAAAACTGTTCTCTTTACAGATAATTTCAAGAAAGAAATGAGATTGATCATTGATTGTATCATTCTTATTTGTAAACAATAGGAAAAAATGATTTACCATTTTTTGTTTTTGTTTTTAGTAATGTATAAGACGAATATATGTTCATCAATGTAAAGAATTGCAATAGTATATTTATTATGTTTTTATCAATTTTGACATATATATCTACATATCTATCATATATTTTTAGAATAATCATACCACTATTAATTTATAAGACAGCGGATAAGAGGAAAGCTGATATCATCCTTTCCTTATGAAGTTCACTTGGTACACCTTTTCATCCTTCACATTATACCTAATGAAAAACCTAACAATTAAAAACTCAGCTATTGAGAAAGTGTCAATTTCACGTCAATTAAATCAAAAGTTACATTTAGCTCTAGTTCAAATTTAAACTTAGATCCATGAGTAGGTACAGTTTTCTCCAGGCCAATCTACCATGCCTGAAAAACAAAAATAAGTTTCCCACTGTCATGAATTTCACTTTGGCCTCAATAAACATATGGAGAAATTAAGTTAGAATGTAACAACACTGATGTGTACCATTTTTCTGGGGAATCATTAAATTTAAGTATTTATCAATGTTGTTACTCAGTACCTGTATCGTTACTTCTCCGAAGCTAGGGGTTAAGCAGCACTGTTCAGTCAATTTGATTTACATGATATCACATGTTGCTTTTGATAATTTGTTGATTCTCTTCCTAAGGAGAATTACCTGTTGATAATCCTTGGTCACTAAATCCATATACTGCCAACCTGAATGCCAGGGATGTGGGAAATTTTAGGCCAAATTTGAGGGTGCTTCATGCAGCATTGTTTTTCCAGCAAATGACATCCCCGTATGGTTAACTTTATTAGAGAGTCAGGCAGACTTTCTCCTACCATATTCTCCAGCTTTCCACAGTCAAAAATGACTAATTTTTGCAGGGATGTGAGATGGACAAGCCCCGTGCAGTCCAACATCTCAAGACTTGAGAAGTCATTTAGACACAGAGACGTAAGGGAGGGAGGCAGCAAACCCTCTTTAGGGAAGGACTTGATGCCATCACATGGACCCCTAACAGTGAGATGAGTAAGCATATCCATGGACGGCCATGCTAGGCCGCTAAGTAGTTTCTCACAATTGATGATCGAAACTGTTCTCAGGTTAGGTGGCATACCCCCTTCAGGAAACGACTCAATTTCTGGGCACTTGGATATGACAAGATCTTCTAACTTTGGGAGAAGAGTACTCATCTGATTAGGCAACGACTTCAACTTGTCACAGCCCGAAACTTCAAAAGTAATCAAGTTGGGTGCAGGCAATCCTTCTCTCCCGAATGATACAAAGTTGGGGCATTGGCAAATACTCAAATAACACAGACTCTTAAATGACTCTGCCCCTGAAACCATAAGAGATTTCATATTTTCACATTTTTCAAGTTGGAGATCTCTGAGATTTGGAAAGGTAACCAACAGAAGAGATGTGAGTAAATCACAACTGCGTTTTATTGACAGTGTTTCCAGTAACTCATGTTTATGTTGCGTAGGGAATTCCAGTTTTTTAAGATCCCAGATACGTAGAGTCTTCAGTGAGTCAGGTAAACGACCACCCGGAAATGATATGGCTGACGAACAATCCCTTAATGTTAAACACCGGAGACAAGTTGGTTGGATTTTAGTGATGGCCTCGATCATGGACTCCACCATTGGGCTTCCTTCTACTTCTATAGTTTCTACCAAGAGAGGAAACACATGCAGTGCTACTTTATTGCTTTTACGTATATCCAGACATTGAATGGCGGGAGCCGTTGGGAGAGAAGAGACAAGCAGCTCACAATTCTTAATCTCAAGTGTTTTCAGAGAAGGAAGGTGATTCGGCAAATTTCCCTTTAGTTTGGGGCAGTCACTTAAGTAAAGACTTTTAAGCACTGGACAAGCTTCTGAATGGAAGGAACTCCACACCTCCCAACAAGGCATGTCATAAATGGCCAGAGAGTCAAGGGAAGGAAAGGGAGTCGCAGAAGGACAATCTTCATTCTTGTAAAATCCTTCATCAATAATCTTCAGCCTATTCAAATTTGAAATATGGAGGACCTTGAGAGAAGGTAGTTGCCCAAGTGAAGGAAGCATACTACAGTTGTCACAATCACGCAAGATTAGATCTGTCATATTGCAGTAGGAATAATTTCCCATCCAATCTGGAAATCTGGTTCCTTTATAACCTTCTATTTCCAACGATTCAATGTTCAAGTGCGGCTGTAACTTGCAGAACACATCTATGTCAAGTTGGAAGTTGGTACTGTTGTTGTCACATCTAGACCATTCTAACCGTAAACTATTAATGTGTTTTTTATCCATTATCCTTGCCTCCAATGCTTCATCTCTTTGGGAAACATTCTCCAAGTTCTTAATTTGAAGCTGACCATGAAGATTTGAAAGCCCCCCCAATTCTTTGATCCCATTCTCTTCATGCTTGCCCACAACAAAGAAATCCAGATGTTGTAAATGATTTAATTTACCCATTCCTCCTGGCATCTCTTTTATAGGAGTACGATGTATATCAAGATGACGCAAGTTAACAAGACTTTGCATGTCACTAGGCAACTTAGTCAGCTTTCTGCAATTAGACAACTTCAAAGTTTGTAGATTGTACAACTTACACAATGATTTTGGCAATGTTTCTATACTTGAATGAGAGAGATCTAAATAGCGCAAATGGATCAATTTACCTATTGAATCAGGCAAAGAATCCAGACTTCGGAAGTCATGAAATGATAATACTCTCAAGTACATAAGCTTCGACACTATGATGCATTGTGCCTCCTGATGGTTGAATGGAGCAACTCCAAATTTGATAATGGACAAGAATGTTCTCAGAAATTTTACTCTACCAAAATCATCAAAGTTGTCCAAGACTGAAGAATTGAATTTGGTAAATGACAAATGACGAGTCTTGGCATTGATCTTTGTTTCTTTCCCAAGTTCTTCTGATCTAAAATAAAAATCTCCACCGAGTGATGTCGCTAGATCATGCATGAGATCATGCATCACAAAACATTTGCGATGAGGCAAACTACTTGTACTTGAACGTTGGAAAAATGATCTCGAAACCAAATCATCAAAATACTCCTGACCAACCTCTTCTAAAGTCCTACCTTTCCTTGGTTTCTTCAAAAGATCTTCAGCCATCCACAACAAGATTAATTCATTTTTTGTAAATTGGTAATCTTGGGGATACAACGAACAATAAACAAAGCACCGTTTTAAATGTGGAGGGAGATAATGGTAACTAAGTCTCAGTGCTGGAATAACTTTACACTCACTTTCAGAAAGTTCCCAAATGTCACTATTCAGAATATTATTCCAATCCCCAATATCATGCTTTCTTCTCAACATGCCTCCGAGCGACTGTGCTGCTAAAGGCAATCCGTTACACTTTTTAACAATCTCCTTTCCAATTTTTTCTAGTGCTGTTGTGTTCTCGTTATATTCCAAGGAAAGACACGCATGGTTCGCAAACACTGACCAGCAATCCTCATTCGACAATTGGTTTAGATGATAGGTTTGAACAGTTCGGACTACGGATGCCGTCTTTTCACTGCGGGTTGTTAGAAGAATTTTACTTCTCCTGATCCCACATTGAAATGGTGTTTTAAGAAGACTCCAGTCACCATAATTCTCCGTCCAAACATCATCCAAAACTATTAAGAATTTTTTATCTTTCAGTTTGTCCACCAAATCAAGATGAAGTAAATTCAGATCATTCAATTTACAAGGCTTTCCAGTAACAGCCTCTATTATAGTTTTTGTGACCTTCAGAATATCAAATTCTTCAGAAACACAAACCCATGCCTTAAAATCAAATATCTTCTTCAAATCGTCATCGTTGTACACCAATTTGGCCAAAGTAGTTTTTCCAACCCCACCCATGCCCACAATAGGAATCACAGACACTTCTCCACCATCACTGTTATCCTCCAACAACAACTTGATTATGGCCTGCTTGTCTTTCTCCCTACCGTATATAGGATATTCATCTTCCAGAGATGTTGATGGAGCTCTCCATGACACATTCTCCACTGCACTCTCTTTCAACTCAAGACTTTTCTTGAGTTTTAAAACAGACTCTAATCTGACAACTATGTTTTCCAACTTACTAACGATCTTCCTATTGGAAAAGGGAGAAAACAAGTAGCTTGCCTTCTTTTGGGTCGCAGCTTTGGTGGAAACTTGGTCAAGTAAGTCATCGGCTTCATAGACAGCATCTTTGAGATCATTGAGCCAGTCTTTGACATTGGAGTTTGTGATCTGTTTCTTCTCAGCATCATCAAGCACAGCTCCAACCGCTCTCAGAGTGGTCTCCAACTTTTGAAGCAACTCATTGCTAAGCTTCTTTCCACGGATCAAGCCAACAAACTCAGGTGAAGCCAACCTGTCGAAAACCACATTAAGGAAAGCAGAGAGAAAGGCACCACCTACCACTGCTGCTGCCATTATCTCAATAACAAAAGATGATCAGAGTAGAAAGACAAAGGCAAGGAATTGGTTACTATGAACTGCTGTGATGAGATTTGGCTTAAGTCAACTCTCTTCACTTTAACTCGTTCTACTTTGCAAGACAAAAGTATGATTATTTATTTATTTATTTATTATTATGGTGGTGGTGGGTGGGTAACTTGTCACGTTGGCCTGGATGCTTATTCGGAGTCTCTTTCCTTTTGTTGCCACATGTTGCTTTCTTCATGTATTTAACTTTTTAGAGCTGCCGATTTAGTGATTTAATATATATACCTTATACAGGCCAGACCGGGTTGATGAAATAATGAGAAATGATTCCTTCGTGTATATTTACCATAGAAATATATTACACACACAGCTAGTTGTCATAAAATATAGTAACCAGGATATCTGTACTCGTATTACTTAGTCTATTAGGTTACTTGCTGTTTAATTAAGGTTTATATATATGTGTATATATATATATATATATATATATATATATAAGTATATATGAGGCCTGCATGCTTGCATTAGGAACACAATTGATACATGGTAATCCGGCATGGTCTCGAGCAGATGAAGATGATATATCTAATTATATATATAAGTATATGAAACCGGGATGGCCTGCATGATTATTTTTTCAACTCGGATATCTTCATTCGTGTCTCTCTGATTAAGGTACCCGAGGTAAGAGTAGGTGGGCTTTTCAGAATAAGGATACTGTAAGTAGCATATCCGGAATGGTTGAAGTATCATCTAAAAGAGAGGAAGCCGGGATGTATCGTACTAAGTTTGGATTGACGGTTTGAGTAGCTTCTAGATGGAGCATCATTGTACTAAGTTTGTATCGTACTATGTCCTTGTACATTCTTAAAAAAATCACAGTATCCTATTTATAATTAATCATTGTAAAACTTAAATTTTAACTAAACTAAAGGTTAAATATGACCTAATAAATATATAATTAAACTTAATTAATTTCTAATGTTAAGATTGAAGTTTAGTCTACCTTTCTGATGGATTGAGGATGGATTGTTTGGAATAGTTTTAAGATAAAAAAAATTTTACGTGAGAGAAAGACAAAATGGTAGAGAAAGTTTATGAAGAGAGTGAAAGCTGAGAGTTTTTCGTGTATAGGTTTTCTATTTTACAGGAATATTTATACTAATTTATTTCTATTCTGTTATTTTAATTATGTTTCTCTCTTTTGCTTTGTTTTTCGATTTATCATTGGGTTCATCTACCACCGACCCCAATTAATTTGGGTTAAAGGTGCTGTTGATGTTGATGATGATGATGATGATTTATACTAATTTATTTGATTGGATTTTACAGGAGTTAATTAAATTATAACCAGTTTAAGCTTTGGTTTGGTTACCAAGTAACTATTTTTGGGAGATTTTTATCTAAACTAATCATTACAAATATTATTTTCATTAATGCATGCTATTAAGTGTAGTGCTACTGAAGGCTTTAAGTTTTGATTGCTTATTCTCCTAATGCCACCTCGACCTTTAAAAAGATTTTTCTAAAGATTTGGACTGAATATTTCACTGGTTGAAGACTTTAATTGAATACTAAAATTTGTCCTTATTCTATTATATCATAAAAATGTATATTTGAGGATCTTACAAGTTGAGAGTTGATGACTTGATTTTTCAATGTGATTTTTTATTATTTTTATTTTATTTGTTAAAAAATATTTTTTGCAATACGAAATCGATAATTGGTTACCCGACTTTTCAACATTATTTTTTATTAATTTTTTTTAAACATAAATTTTGCTAAATTTTCAAAACTTATATAATATTTTGGGTTTAATAATTTATTTATATCAGAATACATTACATTATAAATAAAATAAAATACATAAAGAATAACATTTGTTTAAGAAAAAAATTAAAAATAAAGATATGTTAAGATAATTTTTTTGTTATGGTTTTGTTGTCTACAAGATTCCATATTTTTTTCCTCCTGTTATTCCATTCAACTTATTAGTAAAAATTGAACAATAATATTCACTGTAAGTATTTTTAATCAATCTATTTTTTAATCATTTTATCTGTTTTATTTATTTTAACATTATTATTTAATTATTTTAAGAAAAATTATTAAACCAGCAAAATTTTGTTATTTAAATATATATTTAAAAAAATAAGTTTTTTAAAATAATTAATAATAATAATAATAATGAGAAGTCTGGATCCCACTTATCGACTTCTAGACTTAAAATGTTTTTTTCTAAAAAGTAAATTAATAATAATTAATTAATTGATTAAAAAA
>PYAF01004140.1:457063-471625 GCA_007407185.1 Glycine tomentella | reverse complement strand
TCATGTGTAAAGTTTCAAACTCACTCCTTAGAGTTTGGAGACGTACCTTCTTGACTGGCTCAGCACCCTTGTAGGAGGTTTGTAGCTTCTCCCAAGCTTCCTTCGCTGTAGTTGCCTCCGAGATCTTCTCAAAAGCATCTTCATCCAATCCTTGATAAATGAGATAGAGAGCTTTCTTGTCTCTCTTTCTTGAATCCTTAAAGCTATCCCTTTGAGCTTGGGATAGGGTAACCCCTTCTTGTGGCTCATCATAACCTTTCTCTACCATCTCCCACACATCTTGTGATCCAAGGAGGGCCTTCATCTTAATGCTCCAATTATCATAGTTGCTCTTGGTGACCATAGGGACTTGGAAAGGAACCATGTTGCTAATTGCCATCTCTCTAAGAAGAAAGGATCTTAAGGCTCTGATACCACTTTGTTGGAAGAGGATTGCTATTAATATTTGGAGGGAGGCTTTTAGGCTAAAGGATTTCTGGAAGAGTAGAAAGATTTTGGAGAAGAGAGATTTTATTACTTGAACTTGATTTTTTTGGCTTGATTCAAATGAGCAAATCCTACACCTATTTATACTTGGCCAACTTCTTATCCAATGGCCAAGATTTCTCCAACACAACTTTGATCCAATGGCTATAATTTAACTTCTACACAATTCCACCTAAATGTCTATCTTCTACACACTTCCATACTTATCCATATCATTTTACGGCAAAAAAATTTAAATATTGTAGTTTAAAAAAAAAATTACACAAAGATGGCTGTTTGAAATGTATTTACGGAAGTATGGTCGTCATTCACGCCCTCTCAAGGCGTGTTTAATCACGTCCATGCACGGCGCCAGAGCGATCACGTCCCGGGACGGCGCGACTACTCCATCATTCACGCTCGGGGGAGGCGCGACCAAGCTCCATTCACGTCCATACAGGACACGACTCAGCTCCATGAGCATGCGTTGATTTTCATCTTCAGAAGTTCTCAAGCTGTTCGGGGCTTTTAATGTTGCAGATTTTGTTCCGTTTCTTGGCTGGGTTGATCCTCAGGGGCTTAACAAGATGCTTGTGAAAGCATGTGCCGCGCTAGATAGCTTCATGAGCATGGATGGTTGGGTTCATTGAGCATGCATGGTGGCCAGCTTTATTGAGCATGGGTGGCTGAGTTGGTTTGTTCATGGTGACCGAGAAGCTTTGAATGCCGGGTACCGCAGGCTTGCTATGTGGTGCCGGGATGAAGAAAATAAGTTTGTGATTTAAGAAAATAATAACTATAATGGAAGAAGAGTCAGGATGAAGAGAGTTAAAAAAGAAAGTGTAGAAATCGAAAGTTGGTAAAGCTGATCCAATAAAGTAAAAAATGGGAGACAAGACTTGCTAAGTGTGACTTAACAACGGGGAAAATAAATATGCAAAAGACAGTGGAAAAAATTCAGGTCCTAGATGATGAGATTATCTTGAGACTTGAAAACAGTATAAAAAAAAGGTTGCACAGATTTATTTTATATAATAATAATAGTAATATTGTTAACCACAGTGATAATCAATGCACTGTGAAAATACGATAATCAATGCACTGTACTCTCTATTTTCAATATTATTTATATTTTAAAAGGTTTGTATATAAATTAATAAAGAAATAAAGTGAAAATACGATAATATTTTATTTTAATTAAAGTGAAAATAAAACAACTTTTCTAAAAGCAAAACTATTACTCAGGAATAACAGTAAATTAAATAATTAAAGTTGTCTTATTTAATCAAATAGTGATTATTAATTAAGGAGGTCCAATTAAGCTAATTAAACAAAATAGTTTGTTATTGTAAATTCTTTAATATCTATTTTTGACTCTAATGGTTGTTATTAGAAAATAAAATGATTGGATATGATACTCAGAAAAAGGACTCTAGTATATACTGTACTCTCTCGCAATGTACTGTTACTCAGAAAAAGGAGAAAAAGCCACTTTTAGAAAAGTTGTTTTTATTTTCACTTTAATTAAAATAAAATATTATTGTATTTTCACTTTATTTCTTTATTTGAAAATGTATAGAAAACAATGTGTTATTGATTATCGTATTTTCACAGTGCATTGATTATCATTGTGGTTAACAATATTACTATTATTATTATATAAAATAAATCTGTGCAACCTTTTTTTGTATACTGTTTTCAAGTCTCAAGATAATCTCTGACTTTTTCCCATTGTCTTTTGCATATTTATTTTCCCCGTTGTTAAGTCACACTTAGCAAGTCTTGTCTCCCCTTTTTTACTTTATTGGATCAGCTTTACCAACTTTCGATTACTACACTGTCTTTTTTAACTCTCTTCATCCTGACTCTTCTTCCATTATAGTTATTATTTTCTTAAATCACAAACTTATTTTCTTCATCCCGGCACCACATAGCAAGCCTGCGGTACCCGGCATTCAAAGCTTCTCGGTCACCATGAACAAACCAACTCAGCCACCCATGCTCAATAAAGCTGGCACCATGCATGCTCAATGAACCCAACCATCCATGCTCATGAAGCTATCTAGCGCGGCACGTGCCTTCACAAGCATCTTGTTAAGCCCCTGAGGATCAACCCAGCCAAGAAACGGAACAAAATCTGCAACATTAAAAGCCCCGAACAGCTTGAGAACTTCTGAAGATGAGGATCAACGCATGCTCATGGAGCTGAGTCGTGTCCTGTATGGACGTGAATGGAGCTTGGTCGCGCCTCCCCCAAGCGTGAATGATGGAGTAGTTGCGCCGTCCCGGGACGTGATCGCTTTGGCACCGTGCACGGACGTGATTAAACACGCCTTGAGAGGGCGTGAATGACGACCATACTTCCGTAAATACATTTCAAACAGCCATCTTTGTGTAATTTTTTTTTTAAACTACAATATTTAAATTTTTTTTAGATCATTCTACTATTAAAGATATTTCTAGAACACATTTCTAGAACATGAGCCAAATGGGCTCACATTCTAGAAAATAGGCTAATTGGGCATATGATTCTAAGAATTTTCTTAAGCCCAAATAATTATTACAAATCAAGTGTATTTTATTTTCAACAAAACGAAAGGTGTCTCTTGAAATTATTTTGAGAGAATTTTGACAATTATTTTGAGAGAATTTTGAAATATTTTAATGCATTCCTTTTATTGACAAACTTGAAAAATAAAAAGACATTTTTAAATTTAAAATTAACTATGAAAAATTGTTAAATGAAAACATTAGTTAAAAGAGTAATATCCAACTAAACTAAAAAAAAAAAACTTAATATTCTCAAGTTTGAGTAATGAATTGGGTAAAACATATTTTGAGCATAGTAAAAGTAATAAGTGCATAAAGACATCTAAGCAAATTTTTCTGATGTGGCGCCCTCTCCTTTAACCTCAGCTCACACACACTCACACTTTTCTTCCTCACCTCAGACACACTCTCTCAGCTCACACACACACTCTACCTCAACACATGGAAGCTAAGCGCTATTCCAGAGTGCATTTCAAAATTCGAAATACACTCTAACTATAATGTAATATCCCCGAGCTAGAAAATCAGAAGGTCATGTCCTCAACTTGCTTGTGTTCAGCAACATCATTTCCATTTTCAGTTTTATTCTTGCTTCTGCTATTTTTCTACTACAGATTGGTTGTGTTACTACGACTGCAAGTTTCTTCTGCATTGGTACTCCTTGATTAGGTTTTTATCATATCCATCTTCGTTGATTAGGCTTTTGTCACTCTTCATTTGTATACTGTTGGTGTAGGTCACCGTTGGAGTCATTTGTGGGGTGAGTAATCGTGAAGTTTTTGTGGCACTGTTGTTCATCCATGTTTTCATACCGTAACTATAAGAGATGAGTTGTTGTGTTTAAAGTTTCTGCTATCTCAGTTTTATTGGAAAGATTTATTAAAACATGTTTCCTTTCCTTGAAACAAACCATTTTTTAGATTAGAAGCTTCCATTTTTTAAGGATAAACGTTCTACCCTGTTAGAATCCTGTTTATTTCATACTGTGTATGTTGTTGAAACTTGAAGACATAGTTTTCATTGTAGCAGTAGTATTCCAAGTAATTTTTTTATAACATTATCATTTTCTTTGAATGTTTTTTTTATAACATGTTCATTTTCTTTGAAAGTTTTTTTATAACATGTTCATTTTCTTTGAAAGTTTTCTTCAAACATGTTCCTTTTCTTTCAAACACAAACTGAATTGTTGATATATCTATTTAAAGGCTAAACCAGTAGTAGAAACATGTTCCTTTTCTGTCTGTCCATTGTAGCAGTAGTATTCCAAGTAATTTTTTTATGACATTTTTTTAAAACATTATCATTTTCTTTGAAAGTTTTTTTTATAACATGTTCATTTTCTTTGAAAGTTTTTTTAAAACATGTTCCTTGTCTTTCAAACACAAACTGAATTGTTGATATATCTATTTAAAGGCTAAACCAGTAGAAGAAGCATAAATCCATTTAAAGGCTACACCTTCTAACCTTTTGGACACCTGTTTATTTCATGCTTAGTTTTATGTTTGAACCTTGAAGACATAGTTGACAGTCTAAAAGGTGTATTGCAAGTCATTTTTTTATTACATATTCCTTTTGGAATCCTGTTTATTTGATGCTTGGTTTTTTGTTTGAAACCTGTTCCTTTGGTTTCAAACGTCTATTATTTTTAAAATTCAAACTTTCTAACCTTTTGGAATTCTATTTCTTTGTAGTGTTGGAACAAAGATTAATGGTTGGAGGTAAGTTTTACATTCATGTAATTCCAGTATTAACAATTTAATATAATAACAGTGAATTTCTACTATAATGGCTGGTGGCAAGTTTTACATCCTAAATTAATTTGAGCTTCCCTGATCTAATTCTTCTGTTGTGTAACTCTGCATGGTGCTGGTGCGGCAGCTTGTGGACAACAAGGTTTGCTCTTCTTTTCTATTCCTTGCATTCTGTTTTTACACATAGGTTCAAACAACACATGGTATTGGCAACAAAGACTACGGAATTTGTGATGTAACATTTGATAGTTTAATCCAATAATGCTATTTTGGAATTCCTATTATTTTTAGAAGGGTGATGGATTAGGTTCTTAGTTGAACTTGGGATTATGAGAGATGCATACTAGGTTGATTAGAATACAATCTTGGGTATCCCTAATAAATAATAGTTTCATGCAGTAGAGAAAATGCTCCTTTTAAAGCACAGTAAATACATGTTTGATTCTTGCTCTGTGAATTTATTTTCCTGAATGTTAAGCCAATTAAATTCCATTCATGTTACTTTCAACTCAATTTAAAGAACAATATGTTCAGTTTCATTATGGATTGAAAACAATATGATATCAACAGTTTTATCTTCTAACCTTCTTTTCTACCTTTCTAGAAATGATTCTGACTATGCATAATACACTATTACACACATGATTTATTTGTGACAGCACTTGGGTTGCCTTGGTAGCATAGTAGTCATTATGAAGAAAGACGCCAAATTTCTTCGATTTATTTGTGACAGCACTTGGGTTGCCTTGGTAGCATAGTAGCCTTTATGAAGAAAGGAGTCAAATTTCTTCCTGTGAGTTTCTATAAATCTCTCTTCTTTTGATCTTGTATTCGTTCGGTGCTTCTCCTTGCTTCGCAGCTTCGGTAACCTTCTTCTCAGCTTCTCCCACGTTCGGATTCTCCTCTCCGCAAGCCAAAGCAGGAAGCTGAAGCCAAAGCAGGAGGCGTCACTGCCAATGTTGTTAAAATCGCGCGTCAGATCGTAAAAATCTTATACTAACAGTATCAAAATGAAACTCATTTGGAGGAAGTAGTTTTATTGTCTTTTATAAGTGGATTGTAGTAATTACCAGACCCTTCCTATACCAAAAAATTAAATAAGAAGATGTTATTAAGAATATGTTGAGTTCATGAAGTAATTTGTAAGAGATGATTGTGACATGCAAGTCTTTTTTCAGGTGAGAAGAACTCGGATCAGTGAAAGAATGAGAAAATTACAAGAGCTTGTCCCAAACATGGATAAGCTAAGAGACACATAAGCACATTTTATTTCTGGAATATGTAAATTATATGTTACATATGGTGTAGTTGTGGTTGGAAAGTTAACATTCTTGATGCCCTTAATTGGCAGCAAACCAACACAGCATACATGTTGGACTTGGCTGTTGAATACATTAAAGATCTTGAGAAACAATTCAAGGTAACATAAAAGAAGACGATACATTACAAAGTTTCAAAAGCAATTTGGGTGGGTCTAGTGAAATGTCGAAAATGCCAAACATTTCACTCATTTATGTGGGTTTTTCGTTTTCTCCCCCCGTGACCTCGAACCTTCTCCCTCCCGCGCGACCTTGAACCCTTCTCCCTGCGTGCAAACCTCCTCCCTCCGGCACGACCTTGGTTCCCTTCTCCGCGCGACCTCTAACGGCCATTTCTTCTTCTCCTCTGGCGGCTCCGTCTCCATTGAGGTTTTGAAGTTTTTCTTTTTCTTTTTTTGTTCTTTCTTTCTTCTCCTTCTGTATTGTTTCATTTTGTACGTTTCTCTACTTCTGTTTTTATTTTTTTTCTGTTTTCTTTTTTTCTTTTTGTTTCTCTTTTCTTTTTTTTGGGTGTGTTTTGATTCGGCCATTATGTTTCTTTTTTTTTTCTTTTTTCCTTTTCCTTTTCGTTTCTCTTTTCTTTTTTTTTTGGTGTGTTTTAATTCTCTTTTTTTTTTCTTTTTTCCTTTTCCTTTTCGTTTCTCTTTTTTTTTTGGTGTGTTTTAATTCTGCCATTCTGTTTCTTTTTTTTTCTTTTTTCCTTTTCCTTTTCGTTTCTCTTTTCTTTTTTTTTGGGGTGTGTTTTTATTCTGAGGAGGAAGATTACATTTCTAGTGCTAGTGGGAGTGATGAAGAAGACAATGACATCAATGTTGAAGAGGAAGAGGATGATGATTCAAATTAAGATTTAAGAAGATTGTGTTTGTTTATTTTGAATTTTAATTTCTAGAACTTTAGTTACATTTGGCAAATTTTAATTGACATTGTGTTTCTTTGACTATTTTTTATGGTTAATGACAATTAGTGCATGAATTTTTAGTGATATTTCTCTTTTTTAGCTTATATATTTATATTATAAATATTTTAATACATATATGAAAACATTAGAATAGGGGTCATCCTGCTATCCGCCATCCCGCTATCCCAATTTTTAGGGCGGCTGCTCTGCTCCACTATCCGGGATTGATAACTATGCATGTCACTATTATTGACTCATTTATTTCTTGTACTCATTCTTCATTCACATGCAGACTCTAAGTGAAAAAAGGGCAAACTGCAAGTGTATAAGCATGCCAAAGGCAGATACAAATCAAATTAGAGTTTATTCTTGCACTCATTCTCCTTTAAGTTGATCTCATTTGTTTCTGAATAGAAAACCTGCACTTCCGTTGACAGGATTTAAGTCACTAGAGGCCATATATTAAGTTGGTCAAATGAGATAACCTTCAATCCACCTAAAAACTAAATCAAAAATTAAAAGTATTTTGAATTTAACTGCAGAATCTCTATTATTTTTGTTTTCCTTTTAAAATCTTTATAAGCATTGTGTGATACTTGTATATTTTGGTCGTGTGTTGTGTTAGATGAGTGGGTATGATGGTAGAAAGTATTAAGGAGAAAGTTTGTATGGCTGCTGATGTATGGAAAAGATGGCAGGAAGTAGAAACTTGCTTTAGGTGATTTGAGGATGTTTGAAGAAGAGTGTCTGAAGAAGAGCTGTTAAAAAGCCATTAAGGAGAGTTGCTAAGATGACGATTAGCATGATTGCTAGAGGTAGAGAGACTAAGACAAACATTAAGCAAAACTGTTGAGATAAGGATTATAAAAATGATTTATAAATTATGATTTATTATGTTGTTGTTTCGTACATGTAACGCTGTTTGCCTGATTATGTAGTAGTTGCGACTTTGGGACAGTCACCAAGGCATTTATCTAGATTAACTACTCTATCCCTAAGTGGTGCATGCCGACTTTCAGCTGGAGGTTTGCGTGCACTTGTTTCTTCTGCTCCAGCACTTAGATCAATAAATCTCAGCCAGTGTTCCCTTCTCACATCTTCTGGTGTATATATTTTGGCTGAATCATTAAAATCTCTTCTGAAAGAGTTGTATCTTGATGATTGCCAAGGCATTGATGCTGCACTAATTGTCCCAGCACTAATTGAGCTTGAACATTTGGAAGTGTTTGTCAGTAGCTGGTATTCAAACGGTTTGTGATGAATTTGTCAAGAACTACATTGTTGCTCGTGGGCAAAACATGAAAGAGCTTGTTTTGAAGGACTGTATGTAATTATCCTTATTTCACAGAAGCATTTTCATTGAGAATTCCATTTAGAAAGTTTGGTGAACAAATTTCCAACTGAAGAATTTTTTACCCAAGTTGGGATTTATGGTTAAATCAATTTAGTGTATGAGTGATTGTCTAATTTGTTTCTAAGCAATTTAAAGATGGAGCAATCCCTTGGATTCCCTCCCACAATAATGAAGAGAGTATTGGTGCCTCTCTCTCTCTCTTGCTTCCATCATCCTATTGGTCTTTCCTTTCTCCTTTTCAATCATACATTGACTAACTCTCCCTCACTCAGTTTACTCACACACTAGACCCAAGATTCTAGCTTTCTATCTACCTTTCTTCCTCTTACACTCTCAATTTTGTCCTTCATAAGCATTAAGATTTGAAGGTAAAAGTAGAGTTTAAAGGAATCATGGAACCTCCAAGCCAGAGGAGATAAGCCACCCACCACAAGATCAACTTCAAGGCTTTGAGTACTTTATAAACTCAAACCCTTGCTGGGGTATGCCCACTTCCTCAAGTGCATTTTCAGCTTCATTAAAAGATTGTTAAAAAAATATTTAACATAGCAGCCTGTTTTAATTCGATCATTTTGATTTTCTTCAAAGTTAAAACTTAATTCTTCAAAGTCTTTGTTTCATTATTTTTTGTCTATCTTGGTGGTGTGCAGATGGGAGGATCATGAGAGAAAAGTAGAAAGAAGTTCTGCATAATTACATAGTGAGTTTTTAGAGGACGTGAATCAAATAGTTGGCGTGCAAGCTGTTTTGTAGCGGGCTGTTTTTGTGACTATTACATGTGATGGTATTTTTTTGTTTGGTAAAATGGTACTTATACTTTATAGTAAGTCCGTACTATAATGTTCATGTTTAATTTTATTGGACTAGAGAGTGTTGAAGTTTAATTATATCAACCTTTTGTTTGTAACAATAGTGATGTTTGAATCACGATTGACAAATGGCTGATGGATAGTAACATCAATTTTACATTTCATCTACTGTTATTTGTGGAGTTATTCACTCAATATTAGGTTATTTTATTGGACTAGAGAGTGTTGAAGTTTAATTATATCAACCTTTTGTTTGTAACAACAGTGATGTTTGAATCACGGTTGACAAATGGCTGATGGATAGTAACATCAATTTTACATTTCATCTATTGCTATTTGTGGAGTTATTCACTCAATATTAGGTGGCCAACCTTTATTGATTTTGTTATAAGATAATCAAAGTTAATTAATTTAAATTACTTTATCAATAATATATAAATAAATAAAAAATAATTATAATAGATATTAAAATTAACATAAATTTATAAATGTATAGCGGAGTGACTCGTGCGTATGAGCACGGGTAAAAAAAAAAAAAAAACTAGTGTTCAATTTAATAGAGAATATTGTAAAAGGCATGTTGGATGCAATTTGTAAGAAGTTAGTGTTGAAGGCTTAGTTTATAAATACAACTTTTAGACACTTTTTTTTTAAATGCTTATAGTGTTGGACTAGCTGGATTTTTTTTTTGCAGAAAAGATGGTTTGTTTTTCAAAATGATTTTTTGATAAAATATGTGTATGCAAAATCTTTTGAACATATAATTATCCATGTAATACACTGTTAGTTAATTCAATTTTTTAATTATTATTATCAAAATATTTATGATATGATCTATGTTTATATTTTTATTTCTTATATATGTATATTTTTAAAATTATTACATTTCTTAAAATTATTTAGGAAAATAAATTTAATTAAATATAATATTCAGTAACTATTCAGTATATATAAATATAATTATCAACTTTGTATAACAGAGATATACAATTAGCTTTTTTTTTATAGAAAATATTACTATTAGCTTCAAAATAACTTATATATATATATATGATATTTTAAATTACTTTGTATCACAATTATTATATATCTTAAATATTTATTTTTTTGAAAAAATAGAAATAAAAATAAAACTTTAAATTGAGATCAATCCAAACAGATTAAATCATATTTAAATTTTAAGCTACATCAGTCGAACAATGATTTAACAAAACCAAAAATTGAATCAGAGACCTAGCAATAATATCTGTAAAAATTGTTAGATTGGTATTTTTCTCATCCTTTTGCTTTTAAATTTAATTATCATGCTTAGTGAGAAGGATACCACATAGTTACAACCTCATACCAAATTTACTGTAACATAATAAAGAGTACCTGATTCTTGTAGTAATAATGTAAATAGTGATGAACCGCATACCTTCTAAAACCAAATACCCTTACCTGTATCATATACCTAGTAACTTAGATATAGAATGCAAGGCTTGTATTATTCACTCTCCTGTATATTTATTTATCAATCTTAGGTGAAAATTTTAAGGCGTGACAGGTTAATATTAGCTTTTAACCATCAATGGAAAACTGGAAAACGGAAAAGGCTGGCACTGACAACCAGTTAATTTGTCAATAGGAAAGGAAGCTTGGGCCCAATTGAAGGACGTTGTGGAAAATTTAGAGCCTCTTTGATTTCAGAAGCTTCATTTTTTTCCAATATTTACAAAAATATCATCTTATTTTTACCTCATGTCATGTTTTGAAGGATGCGTTTCGCTACAAAGTACTGATACTTTAATTTGCTTCATGCATCTATATCTGATACCATTATATTTATATATTTCACTGATACATATATGTGAAGTGGCCAAATCTTTTTTAAAAAAATATGAAAAGCAAATATAGTGACATGTAACATAGAAGTAAATATAATATAGAAATATAAAAAGAATTGTTTCTTGAAGAACCAAATAAGAAAACTGTTCTCTTTATAGATAACTTTAAGAAAGAAATGAGATTAATCATTGATAGTACCATTCTTATTTGTAAACAATAGGAAAAAATGATTTACAATGTTTTGTTTTTTATTTTAGTAATGTCTAAGAAGAATATATGTTCTTCAATTTACAAAATTGCAATTGTATATTTATCATTATTTTTATCAATTTTTACATATCTACATATCTATCATATATTTTTAGAATAATCATACCACTATTAATTTATAAGACAGGGGATAAGAGGTAAGCTGAAATCATCCTATACTTATGAAGTTAACTTGGTACACCTTTTCATCCTTCACATTTTACCCAATGAAAAAGCTAACAATTAAAAATTCAGCTATTGAGAAAGTGTCAATTTCACGTCAATTAAATCAAAAGTTACATTTAGCTCTTGATCAAATTTGAACTTAGATCCATGTGTAGGTACAGTTTCTCCAGGCCAATCTAGCATATCTGAAAAACAAAAATAAGTTTCCCACGGTCATGAATTTCACTCAGCCTCAATAAACTTTTGGGGAAATTAAGCTAGAATATAACAACACTGATGTGTGTAACATTTTTTCGGGGAATCATTATATTTACGTATTTATCAACGTTGTTACTTAGTACCTGTATCGTTACTTCTTCGAAGCTAGCTAGGGGTTAAGCAGCACTCTTCAGTCATTTTGATTTAGATGATATCACATGTTACCTTTCATAATTTGTTGATTCTCTTCCTAAGGAGAATACCTGTTGGAGATCCCAAAAAGAAAAAAGAAAACAATCTCATCAAGTATCGTGTTGAGCAACTAATACAATAACTAAGTTAAACGTAAAAGGAGAAAGACATGAAATGAAACATAGCCTTGATAGAATTACCTGTTGATCATCCTTGCTCACTAAATCCATCTATCGTCAACATGAATGCCAGGGATGTGGGATATTTTAGCCCAAATTCCACGGTGCTTCATGCGGCATCGTTTTTCCAGCAAAGGACATCTCTTTATGGTTAATTTTATTAGAGAGACCGGAAGACTTTCTCCTACCATATTCTCCAGCTTTGGACATCTATAAATTTCTAATTTTTGCAGGGATGTGAGATGGAGAAGCCCCGTGCAGTCCAACATCTCCAGATTTGAGAAGTCTCTTAGAGACAGAGACGTAAGGGAGGGAGGCAGCAAACCCTCCTTAGGGAAGTACTTGATGCCATCACATGGACCGTTAACATAGAGATCGGTAAGCTTGTCCATGGACCGCCATGCTAGGCTACTAAGTAGTTTCTCACAATTGCTGATCCAAACTGTTGTCAGGTTAGGTGGCATACCCCCTTCAGGAAACGACTCAATTTCTGGGCAGTTGGATATTTCAAGATATTCTAACTTTGGGAGAAGAGTACTCATCTGATTAGGCAACGACTTCAACTTGTCACAGTCCGAAACTTTGAAAGTAATCAAGTTGGGCGCAGGCAATCCTTCTCTCCAGAATGATACAAAGCTGGGGCATTGGTAAATACACAAAGAACACAGATTCTTAAATGACTCTGCCCCTGAAACCAGAAGAGATTCTATATTTTCACAGTTTTGAAGGTTGAGATCTCTGAGATTTGGAAAGGTAACCAATGGAAGAGATGTGAGTGAATCACAACTGCGTTCTATTGACAGTGATTCCAGTAACTCATGTTTGTGTTGCGTCGGGAATTCCAGTGAGTCAGGTAAACGACCACCCGAAAATGATATGGCCTCCATCATGGACTCCACCATTGGGCTTCCTTCTACTGTTAAACTTTCTACCGAGAGAGGAAACACATGCAGTGCTACTTTATTGCTTTTACTTATGTGCAGAAGTTGAATGGCGGGAGCCGTTGGGAGAGAAGAGACAAGCAGCTCGCAATTTGAAATCACAAGTGCTTTCAGAGCAGGAAGGTGATTCGGCAAATTTCCCTCTAGTTTGGGGCAGTCACTTAAGTAAAGACTGTGAAGCACAGGAAAAGCTTCTGAATGGAAGGAACTCCACACCTCCCAACAAGGCATGTAATCAATGACCAGATATTCAAGGGAGGGAAAGGGCGTCGCAGAAGGACAATCTTCATTCTTGTAAAAACCTTCATCAATAGACTTCAGCCTATTCAAATTTGAAATAAAGAGTTCCTTGAGAGAAGGTAGTTGCCCAAGTGAAGGAAGCATACTACAGTTGTCACAGTCACTCAAGCTTAGACCTGTCATATTGCAGTAGGAATAATTTCCCATCCAATCTGGAAATCTGGTTCCTTTATAACCTTTTATTCCAAAAGATTCAATGTTAAAGTGAGGCTGTAACTTGCAAAGCCCATCTATTTCAAGTTGGAAGTTGGTACTGCTGTTGTTACATCCAGACCATTCCAACCGTAAACTATTAATGTGTTTTTTATCCATTATCCTTGCCTCCAATGCTTCATCACTTTGGGAAACATTCTCCAAATTCCTAATTTCAAGCCGACCATGAAGATCCGAAAGTCCTCCCAATTCTTTGATCCCATTCTCTTCTTGCTTGCCCACAACAAAGAAATCCAGATGTTGTAAATGATTTAATTTACCCATTCCTCTTGGCATCTCTTTTATAGCAGAATCATATATATCAAGATGACGCAAGTTAACAAGATTGTGCATGTCACTAGGCAACTTAGTCAGATTGTAGCACCGACTCAACTTCAAAGTTTGCAGATTGTACAACTTACACAATGACTTTGGCAGTGTTTCTATACTTGATTGAGAGAGATCTAAATAGCGCAAATGGATCAATTTACCTATTGAATCAGGCAAAGAATCCAGACTGTGGAAGTCATGAAATGATAAAACTCTCAAGTACATAAGCTTCGACACTATGATACATGGTGCTTCATTGTTGAATGGAGCATCATCAAATTTGATAATGGACAAGAAAGTTCTCAGGAATTTTACTCTACCAAAAACATCAAAGTTATCCAAGACTGAAGAATTGAATTTGGTAAATGACAAATGACGAGTCTTGGCATTGATCTTTGTTTCTTTCCCAAGTTCTTCTGATCTAAAATAAAAATCTCCACCGAGTGATGTCGCTAGATCATGCATGAGGTCATGCATCACAAAACAATTCCGATCAAACAAATCAATTGCACTTGAACGTTGGAAAAATGATCTCGAAACCAAATCATCAAAATACTCCTGACCAACCTCTTCTAAAGTCCTACCTTTCCTTGGTTTCTTCAAAAGATCTTCAGCCATCCACGACAAGATTAATTCATTTTTTTCAAATTCGTAATCTTGGGGATACAACGAACAATAAACAAAGCACCGTTTCAAATGTGGAGGGAGATAATGGTAACTAAGTCTCAGTGCTGGAATAACTTTACACTCACTTTCAGAAAGTTCCCAAATGTCACTATTCAGAATATTATTCCAATCCCCAATATCATGCTTTCTTCTCAA